>VWZF01007503.1:0-12132 GCA_013396755.1 Sclerurus mexicanus
TCCTTTGGACACTCTAAGAGCTCAGTATCTCCCTTATCTGTGTCCAGGTACCCGTGTGCCTCTGCCTGGCACGTCACCAGGACCTGCCGGGTGCTTCAGGGCCTGGGAATCACCACAGTTGTCCTGGGGCTCACGACTGTGCTGACTTGGGATGGAGAACAGGGAAAGCTGTGACCCAAGCAGTGTCTCCCCCCTTCTCCTCCTCCTCCTCCCTCAGCACCCAGCTGGCAATGGAGGTGCCAGCAGAGCTGCTGCCCCAGCGCCCGGGGCTGGCTGTTCCTGCCCATAAATTACCCACGGCCACTTTTAACACCTCGCCTCACTTATGCCCAAAAGCTTCCAGTCCCGGTGGCTCTGGAAGTGGTGAGAGCCTCTGCCTGGCCAAGCAGGTGCTGAGAATAAGGAAGTACCCCCCTCGGTGAGAGGAATTTTAGAAGCTGTGAGGAGAGGCTGCAGGGTGGGGAGGGTGGTGTGAAGGCAGCTCTGAGCACCCGCTGACACCCCCGGGCACGTGGCTTCAAGGGCAGGAGCTCTCCCTGCAAACAGATCCCCGGCAGAGCTCGTGCCAAACACAGCTGCTGCGGTGCAGCCCTTTGTGCCGTGCCTTTTGGTTGGGAATATTCCTCTGGGCCGGGAATCTCCAGGCTTTTCATTCCTGGGGAGGTGGGAAACACAGAACCGCTGCGTGGTTTAACTTGAGAAATGAGCGTTCCCGAGGCAACTACTAGAAAAATCTTTCCCTGGACTTTAGGACAACAGTGCACAGTCCCTTTCAGAGCTACGGGGAGTGTACAGAGGCTCTCAGTCCTTTCTTCATACTTGGTGAGGTGCACTGAGTGATTTGGTTGTGAATCAAAGACTTCTCAGTGCCACCATTCCGAAAGGAAATCCATCACGGGAACGCTGGTCAGGAAGTATAACCAATAAAAGGCTCTTCATGCTCATCAGTGAGTGTTTCCAGTATCCCCAGGAGGAAGAATTGCCTCTCTTTGGCTGATCTGGATGAGGTGGGAGAAGGGGACACAGGGTGGGCACTGAGAGCAGTGTCCTGCCAACAGCTCTGCCAGCCGCAGTGCCTGGCTGGTTGTGCTGATTCCCTGGGGGCACAAGGGGTAACCCGTGGGTTCCCAGCACACGCATTCCAGAGGGAATGATCCAGCAGAGCGGCTCCTCCAGCCAGTGGCAGAATTCCCCTCCCTTTCACATTGGTCCTTGCTCTCTGTGTGCCGTGCACTGCAGGGAGGTGAGCTGGCCAAGGGCAGGTTAGGCTGAATATTAGGAAAAATCTCTTCCCTGAAATGTTGTCGGGCACTGGCACAGCTGCCCAGGGCAGTGACACAGTCACCATCCCTGGAAGCGTCCAAAAAATGTGCAGATGTGGCGCTTGGGGACGTGGGGTCACGGTGGCTTTTGCAGTGCTGGGTTAATGGTTGAAATCAATGACCTTGGAGGTCTTTTCAGCCTAAATGATTCTGTGATTCTCTGGCGCATGGTCAGGGCTGCTGGGTGGTGGCACAGGACCTTCACCCTGACCACTGCCAGTCCTGAGATGTCACTGAGATGTCACCTCTGCTCCAGGCTTTTTGTCTCCACTGACACAGCCACAGGGTACTGTTGGGGTCTCCTGGTTACGGCGGTGTAGGACAGGACAAGCTCATGTGAAAGCCAAGGATTGACCCCGCAGAGGGAGCTGGGAAGTTGTGACCCCGTCACGGCCTCCCAGAACACACCATTGAAGGTCTCTGTCACTCTGCCCTGCAGTCTGTGTGGGAAATGGCTCCCCTGACCCATCAATTACAACACACAATTAGCTCCACCGAGCCAGTGTCACAGCACAGTCCTGGCAAATGGCCCTTCCTCCCACTTTTCCCTCATTAGGCTGCTCCCTGCCCTTGCTTGGTCTTTAATTAGCTTGTCATCAGCAACTTGGCCTGGGTTGGACACCCCGCATTGTCCCAAATGAAACCATATAAGACAGATGGGACAGCAAATGCAGCAGGAGAAGAGGGTGAGAAGACGCGCAAAGCAATCAATATGTGTCTGACTCCAGGGACAGCCTTGCCAGGGGCAGTAGTAAAATTTCAGCTGGCATGGGCAAACGAGGGGTGTTCAAACTGTGGGTTGGCTGAGACCAAACAACCTCATTTCAGCAAACCCAACGCAGGCCCAGCAGCAGAGAGAGGCAAAACCCAGCAAAACCAGCAGCCTTGAGGAATAAAGCTGTTCATTGTGCCATTGAGGAGCCCGGCCACGCTCAACCATTTGGCTCGGAGCGGTTTCACAGGGAAGCATCATCCCGCCCCCGGCTCCCTTGTTCGCCCTCATTCAGAAGCCAACGTTTGGCCTCAAATCACCTTCTCCCTGCCTTCCGAAGGGCTGCGTTCCCTGTGTGCCACCCACGGAGCTCAGCAGATGCTCCGTGGAGCCGCCGCAAACCACGGAGCCGCACAGGGGAGGAGGGAGGGCACAGACACGCCGGCTGGGGAGGGCAGCCCGTCCGACCGACACCTGTTGTCACGCAGAAGCCAAGGCTTGTGTCAGCCCGCTGCAAATGTTTTCCCTTCGACCCCGGCGACCTTTTCCATCGCACTTCGTGAGGCAGACTGCTCCCATTAAGTGCCACTTGATCCTCTGCTAATGCAGCAGTTATGAAAGGCCCACAGCACTTGTCACTAGGATAAACACCTTCGCAGTGGGACGAGGCTGTGGGGAAGGGGCACGGACTTGTCCTCCCCTCTGCTCCCTCGCCTCGCTTTCCTGTTTGCCCGTGGCCGCTGTGACAGCCTCTGGTCTGGAGCAGGAAAGCTGAGCCTGGCTGAAGGACTGATCTCTGTCTTTGCTGCCTGGCAGGCTCAGCTGAGCCAGCGCCTGAAGCAGCACACAGGCAGGGGCTGGTTTTGTGGTCAGAGAAATGTTCCACTGCAAGAGAGAGGGTCACTGGGTGTGATCCCCTCAACACTGTGGGCTGGGATGAAGACAGGTCCTGCTGCAGCCCCCCCTGCAGCCACTGCAGCCCTGTCGTGCTTGGGAAAACAGGTCTCAGGCTGTGCCAGGAGTGGTTCACGTTGGGAATCAGGAGGAGTTTCTTCACTGAAAGGGTGGTCAGGCATTGGAAGGGGCTGCCCAGGGAGGTTTGGAGTCCCCATCCCCGGAGGTGTCCAAGGGACGACTGGATATGGCATCTGGGTGACAAGGTGGGCATTGGGCACAGGGTGGACTCAATGACCTTGGAGGTCTTTTCCAACCTAATTGATTCTGTGATTCAGTCTCAGGTGAGGTATGAACCCACCCTCCCCACCGGAGCACCCCTTGGCACTGCTCTCAGTCTTCACAGGTGTCACTTGGTGTGTGGGTGGCACCTGACCAGGGTCACCAATGGGCTGGCACTGCAGGACTTGCCCAAGGGAAAAGAAGAGCTTTGGGGTCAGGGCAGCCTCTCCTCCAGGAGTGTGTAGAACCGTGGCCACCACACTGGGTGCTGGGAGAGGTGAGATCCTGGAGGACACGGAGCCCTGTTCTGTCTCTGGCCTCTTCAGAGCACAAACAAGCTGCCATGAATGTCCTGCCAGGGGGCCCCTTCCAGCTCCTCTGGTATCGCTCACACGAGTGACCAGCACCGGGTATTTCAGCAGCCCTTTGCGGAGGGTGAAGAAATTCATTTCTCTGCCCCAGAACAGGACTGTTCGCTATCTGGCTTGTCAGCCTTGTGGAGAGACCTAAGGATCACCAAAAAGGGACTGGCTTTGGGAGAAACGGCACACATGGGCAAATTCTGGTGAATTGAAAGGTCCTCAGCATCTGCACTGAAGTATTTGCCTAAGGAGAAGAAAAAGCAATGAAATGAAATACCTTTCTTTTCCCGCAGCTCTGGTGCTCCAGCCTTGGCTCTCTCAGCTGTGTCAGAGGCTTCCTGTGTCTCGGGGAGCAAGAGAAGCTTCAGCCAGCAGGAGGACCAGGCTCTCAGCAGCTGTGATGGCTGGTGGCAGTGGCAGCACCATTTGGGGCCACTTTGGGGCCACTCACCTGGGGGGTGGGTGCTCAGGGTGGGGGTCCCTGTTGTACCACCCTGTCTGCCCTGAGCGGTGGGAGATTGCTCTTGGGCAAACAGCAGGTGAGTCTGCAGAGACACCGAAGTATTATCTGCCTTGGGTTTGAAATAAATCCCTTCAGCACCAGCATCTACAGGGAGGTGCTCCTCCAGCCAGTGGTCTCCGTGAAAAGCCTTGAGTCATGTCTGTGTGAGACTTCTGAAGTCCCTAATCCAAGCCCAAACTCTCCTAGAGCTGTACCTGCTCAGGTGTTTGGTGGAGGAAGCAGAAAAAACGGGAGTGGTTTGTAGGATCACCACTGTGAGCACAACGGTGGGCCCTGCCCTGGGACACCCTGCAGAGCTGGCCACCCATCCTGTGGACTGTGTGGCCACCCTGACTACCTGTCACGAGCATTCCCTAACAAAGAAAGAGTCATCAGCGCTGGCAAGGGGCTGTGAAATCTGTCCATCGCAGCAGGATCAACTTTGAGGAGAAATTTCCCTGTTTCTGTTGAACCTGAGGTAGAAGAGCTAGAGAGATTTGAGGGGCAATCCCAGCACACCCAAGCGAGACGTTGGGGAACGAACACCTGCAAAGTTCCTGCTGAGCAGGGCCCCAGCAGCAGCTTTCTGCAGATGAGGCAAAAAAAGCAATGGGGGCGATAATGGAGATACTGTCCACTGTCTTTAAATCACCTGCAGCTCAGTGGCTTCCCCTCAGCTTGCTCTGGGCATGGAAAAGACAAAGACACTGCTCTGGGAGATCAGGCTGGTGGAGGATAAAGGCAGCGATGTTCTCTCGGCCCTTGGGAGAAATGTCCTGGCTATGACTGCCATCCAGGTGGTGATAAGTGGGCATAATTTATTCAGGTAGAAATCCCTCTTCCCACTCTAACAATGCTTTGTTTGCTTTGTCCTGAATAACAAGCCCACTCGTGCCCTGGGAATGGTGGCTCAGAACACGTGTGCAGAGCTCCTAACCCTGGGCAATGACAAGAAGTTTCATCAGCTCAGATAAATACCCCTGCCTCGCCAGGGACAGGCCCTCGTGCCTCAAATGTCTCACCTCCCCTACCTGCCAACATTTGAACTCCAGAAATAGGCCAGCAGGGAGGGCAAGCGGGGGGTGCAGTGCCACCCACGGGATACCTGTCAGGCCAGGGCAGGCGCCTGGAGGGAGCCCAGGCTGAGGAAACAGCCCAGCAGCAGCAGGAGGGGCTGGCAGGGGTGGGGCACTGAGCCTTGGGGAGCTCCCTCTGGAGCAGGTAGCTCTGGGGGCTTCTCCAGCTCTGCCACCACCTCTGGACTGCTTCAAGGCTCCAGTGGACACTCCATTCTGCAGCACATTCAGAAGATGCTGGGGACACCCAGTACAGCCCTCACTGACGTTGGCATCAGCCTTCCCATCACTGCCAGTGTGGTCCAAAGCAGGATGCCACCACCAGTTATCCTCCAGTGCTGCACCAGACTCCTGCTGGCCCTTCTCCCTTCCCAAAGGCTGCTCTCAGAGGTCTGGGACTCCCAGCAGTGCAGGTCACCCACATTTCTGTGGAAGGGGCACAGGTACATCCCTCCATGGATGTTCTTCACTACCACAGCCATGGGCTGAGCCTTGCTCGTGTTACACACCCCTCTGTCCTGAGCCCAGAATAACAATGAAGAGAAACAGGGTTTTTGGCTAACTCCCACTGCTCATGGCACCATTTGTTCTGCAGAGCCAGAAATCAGGAACCATCCAGCACGGCCTCGGTGATGTGGAAGCGCTCAGGGTGGGTGGGTCACATCTCCTGCCAGAAGGTACCACTTGGAATCTACTCTTGCAATAATCCTGCCCAAGCAGAAAGCCACCAGAGCAGAAATGAGAGCAGCTTCTGTGTCCAGGCCCTCCTTTGTCTTCCCCTGCAAGGAGAAAGGTCTTTGAGAAGTGATTCTGTGATATAAATGTCTCCAAGGTGGGTGTCAGAGGATGGTGCCAAGCTCCTTTCAGTGGTGCTCAGTGAGAGGATGAGGAGCAATGGCCATAATCTAAAACACAAGAGGTTTCAATCCAACATGAGGAAGAACTTCTCTCCATGGAGGTGGCAGAGCCCTGGAACAGCTGCCCAGGGTGGACGTGGAGTTCCCCTCTCTGGGGACATTCCCAACCCACCTGGACACGTCCCTGTGTCACCTGCTCCAGGTGACCCTGCGATGGCACAGGGGGCTGGACTGGGTGATCTCCAGAGGTCCCTTCCAGCCCCAACCATCCTGTGATCCTGTGCTGACGGAATGGCTCTTGGAGTAGTACGGAATCACCTGTATCCAGTCAGGGCCTCCTTGCTGGAGAAGCTGCTAATTGCCTCCTGTAGTCTTCTGTCAGCAACATTATCCCCTCCTGCCCCGCTGCGACCGGGATGAGGGATTGTCCTGGTCAGTGGCCGCAGGGGGAGACAGAGAGGGGGAAGGTGAAATATAATATGAGAAATAATATCTACGGTAGCAAGCGATGTTAATCAAAAAATCGTGAGGGAAGCAGGATTCCAAGGAGGGAGGAATGCTGGCGGAGGAAAAGCACAGACCTCTCTTGACAAAGGTCCAGCATCAGTTTAAAAGGGCCCAAGAAATTCTATTTTAATGTCTATTTTTAATACAACCTCCATGTGTGACGAGAGCACCGCCTGCCACGCCACGATCTCATTACTTCCCAGATTAGCAACAAAAAGATTAATTTAGACAGGAGGGAATAATTTTTAACAAAAGCGTCACTGCCTTCTGGGGAGCAAGGCTGACCCGAAAAGATCACGCACAGGGAAATCCCACACCACAGGCAAGCCCTCCTGGAGGGGAGTCCCCCAGTTTGGTTCCCTCCAGCACAGCCAGGGTGACATCGGTGACGTCAGAGGGCTGCAATATGTCATTTTAATTGATCATAAATACGTGTTTCACTACAGCTGACAGCGAAAGCTGTGAAGACAAAGGAGCCCTCAGACGCTTCCCCCTTGCCTGTCCTTGTTTGTTTTGCTGGTTCACACTTTAATTCCTCCAAGTGATGCAGAAATAGGATTGTGCTCACCCCCTGTCCCTTCTCTGAGAGCTGCAAAGCCCCCTGGCAAACCCTCAGCCCTCTCCAGGGCTGGCCCACGCAGAAGATGACGAGCTGTTGCAGCTGGAGTCTCCATGGTTCTTCTCCTTGAGGCCAGCCCTGCAGGGAGAGGCAAACGTCCCCCACACAGCTGGAGACACAGGGATGGCCCATCGGGGCCCCCAAATTAAAGGGGGCAGAGCTGAGAAGGCACAACAACAGTTGGGTCCGACTGAAGGAGTTTGCCCACTTATTAACATTTCGGTGTTCCCTTCCTTGCCAGAGACGCTGAGCTTTTCCTGGCTCTGAAAATCCTCTCCTCCAAACACAGCTGAGTCATTTCCCCAAGTTGCTACCAACATTTCTGCACAGCATCCTGCTCCAAAGGAGCCAAACCCAGGTGGGATCCCGTAACCACAACCCTCTCCCAGTCCCACCAGCCCTTCCACACAGAGAAATTCATCCTGCCCAGGGACCACCCCACAGTTCCCTTCACCCTTTCCAAAACAGAGCAGCTGTTTAACAGTGGCTCAGCACAGAAGGTCAGAAGATGATGAATTCTGTATCCATCTGGGAATTTTTAGAGAAACAAAACCCCAGCTGTGCAAGCTGGAAGAGGGCTGACATGTGATCCAACACTGCACTGAGCAACCCTTCCAAACCGTGGGGACTTGGCTACAAACTGCCCCCAAATCAGTGACCCCTGGTAGGACAGACTTCCTTGGTCTCACGTGGAGAATGTTCCCCTGCTGCTGGGAAGTAGTGAATAAGTTCCTTATTTTACCTTTTTTTTTTGTAGGCACGGCTTTTGCTTTACTTATTAAACTGATTTATCTCTACACACAAGCTGTCTCACTTCGACTCTTCTGGTTCTCCCCCCACCACACTGCGGGGGAGTGAGGGAGTGTTGGGCTGAGCTGCCAGCTGGGGTTAAACCAGGACACCCACTTGGAAGCAGGAGGGATCCCTGACCATCAGCCCAGCTCAACAGCTCCGAGCTGACCAGGCTTAAGGAGCAGATCCCGGTGAGAGCTGGGCTGGGCCAACTGCAGCCCTCCCGCATGACCTTAGAAGGCAAAACCAAGCCACGGCAGGCCTGAGGCCAAAAATACACTTAGGCGTAAATGTTCTGGTGTTTCGTGCAACTCCATCAAAAATCTTGGAGAAACTTATTTTTGGCTGAATCAGGTGTCACTGAAAGGAGTGCCAACTGCAGCGCTCCTCTGCCAAGTCCGGAGGAGACGGACTTCCAGGGACGCCCACGGGGTGCAGCCACTCAGTCTCACAAACAGGATCCACCACAGCCAGCCTGGTTTCATTCCTTCCCTCTGCCCCCACACGACACAGCAGTGGGAGGGCAGCAGGAAGGGTGTCACTGGTACTTCTCCGTACACCCAAAAGGGCTGGAAGTGCCTCTGCTGCGGGCAGTGCTCTACACCACTGCCTTGGAAGGTGAAAAACCTCTTGGGTCCGGCTCTGTGAAGTCTCCATCTGCTCCAGCTCCACCAGAGCACATTCCCTGCCCCTTCCGATGGCAGCCCCATCCCAGAGGGTGCTGCTCGAGCCCCTGCATGGTCCAGCAGGGCTGCACCACCACACAGGCTCCCAGGCTCCAGGACACAGCAGGGGCTCTTGAAAAAAATACCTCTGGCCACACGGAATTCCCTTTGCCCTCAAATAAGGCCTCTGTGTGCTTGGGAAAGCACAGAGAAGTCAGGCAGAGGGAAGCACTGGGGGCCTGTGGCTGTGGCCAGAGCAGTGCCCTGGGGTGCAGCCACTGCCTCCTCTGGTCTCAGCGCTGCAGGAGCTTGGTTGAACTCAGACAAGGGCTCGCTCCTCAGCTATCCTGTTTCACAGAATACCAGGATCAGCCGGGCTGGAGAAGGTCTCTGAGATCATGGAGTCCAACCTTCGACCAAACACCACCTTGTCAAACGGAGCAGGGCACTGAGTGCCACGTCCAGTCGTTCCTTGAGCAGCTCCTTGGACAGTGACTCCACCACTTCCCTGGGAAGCTCAGTCCAATATGTAATCAGCCTTCCCATGAAGAAATTCTTCGCAATGTCCAACCTAAGCCTCTCCTGGTGCAGAGTTTGTGACTATTTAGACCAGCAGTGGTCTCCAGCCTAGAGGAAGAAGCAGCTTATGAGATGGTTGAACACAACCAAGATGGAGAAGCATAAGTGCAGCCCTTTGGAGCACCAGCCATGTCTGGGTTGTTTCCCCCTCACCACCCCTAGAGACACCCCAGGTCTCCTCACCATCACCCTTCAGTGGCTGCACAGCCACAAGACCCAAGACCGCATTCCATGGTCCAGATTTATCCTCCCATGGCTGGTACGTTGATGGTTGTTCTCTGTCCATGGGAGGTCACGGTTGACAGAGGGTCCTTCCCAACCCCAGCTTGTCTGTGCCTGACCCAAGGACACGCAGTGACACTGGATCTCCCGGGTTATCAGAGTCCAGCATGCTGGGAGAGCCACATCTTCTGTCCATCCCACGCACACACCAGCTGCTCCTGCCTGTGACTGACGGTGTTTGTCAGGCTCGCAAATCTCCATGAGGCTTCTACAAGGCTTTTGAAGATTATCAGGTCTTTCATGTTGAGAAAAGCCCTCACAAGCTGGTCTTGTGATCCTCACAAGCTCTTCAGCCACCCTCACAGAGCCCTACAGTGCTGCTGTGGACAATTGACTGAGCAAAGTGAGGCACAGCACCAGAAAACACTTCCTCGGGGTTGTAAGGGAGCTGAAAGCAAAAAGAGACGAATTGCTGCTCCTTGGTGTAACAAAGCACCCTGCACAAGGAAGAGCCCTGTAGGTTAGCCCAGTCTCAAGCACCTTTGAATCTCGTCAGTTTACAATTCTCAAAGCATTTCATTTCGTGCTTAATACAAAGACCAGATCATCTTGCTGCCAGTAAAGAATGAAATGTCTTCTCCCTGAATTACAGGACGTTTTTATAATGGCAGGATGTATTTCTAGAATATTTACAAGTCAGTCTGTCAGTCCACAATCTAAAATAAATTGCCCTTTAAATATGTGCCAGGTGATGTGACCGGAAGGAGGTTTTGACAGTGCTGTCACTAACACCCATGTCCACAAAGAACAAGGACAAGCTGTTCCTGTGTGTCCCCAGCCACTGGCCTGGTTAACAAAAATGCCACCTGTCCTTCAGGCACTGACACTGACACCAGCAAGGCCTAATTACGTGGGTAAGGGGACAGGGACACTCCAGGCATTAACAGCAGTGCCCGATGCCCTTCCTGTCTTGTGTACATTTGTGTTTCTTTGTTTCCTGTGCTGGTCTCTGATTTCCTCTCCCTCCATGCCACATGAATTTTGTTTGGCATCTCTTTCTCAGGACACTGCCCATGGAAGGCTCCTCTGAGGCACCTCTGCCCCGTCTGCTGCCAACAAAGGGAGAGGAAGAAATGGGGAATGAACAGGAGGCAGAAATGGGGAATGAACAGCCCGTGGTGTCATTGCTAATCCTGAGGGCTCCAAAGCACAGTGAAGCCTCTTGTGAGACCACTGTGTGAGTCCCAAATCCCTGCAGGTCACTGTCAGTGGCTAAAATCAACCCCAATTCCTGGGAATTCAGGGCAAGACCTCTAAGGGTTCAGGATTCACTACTGGAGGGATTTTTGAAGGGACCTGCATTAGACACACTGAGAAATTCAGGAAGCATGCCCACATCTGTTGGATGTGGTCACTCAGGAATGAGGACAAAGCTGAGCAACAGGCAGGGAGAAATAAAGCAAATGCTGCTCCTTCCAGGCAAACTGACTTTCCTCACTGCTGGGCTTTAAACACAGCCAAGGGATGGCATCCAAAAGACAACTGAGCCCACTGCATCCCAGTTATCTGGGACAGACAGAAAGGCCTCTGGGCAGGGGGAAAGCCAGCAAGGAAGGGAACAGGACAGAGTCTCCTGGAGGTGTGTGTGTCTCCCATCACTGCAGGGAATGCACATGCAGCTCACTCTCCCATCCAAGGAAGTGGAAACGAGTCTCTTGGAAACTGAAATGCAAATTTCAACCTCATCTTGTATCGACTAGGTCTGTTTCTGTGGCAGTCACCTAAAAACTCTGATCCCTGCACGTGGTCTCCCAGCTGCCTGGGCCGTTCCTGTACATCCTGCAAGAGCATTTCCCAGTGTCTTGTCACCAGTTCAGCTGCTTCCTCCAGGTGTCAATCCAGCCTACTCCAGAAGTACCTTTGGGCTGCAAAAGGACACAGAACAGATTGCTGTGACAACAGGCATGTCAGAGGAGATAAAAATACCTCCTCAGCAGTCTGGTGGAAGTCAGGAACCGAAAATCCTCGTGGTCCTGTGGCTTTTAGACCTGCACAAACTCAGTGGTGTCACAGCACTGACCGTCCCTCGGTTCTGCTCTGAAGGGACATCTCTGAGTTAGCACCAAAGAGCTTCTTCCGCTCAGCAACGCTGGAGTAGGAGGAAGGAATTAGAGCTCCTTTGTGCATCTAATACCCAGGATTATTCTCATGGAATATTTCCTTGGATCAGTCCCACAGTCCCATACAGACTCCAGTGAGTGGGGGGCGGGGGGAATGTGGCCGTGGCAGGGCCAGGATTTTCCACATTACAGCAATGGGGTGAGAAAACTATTTACACTATTATTTACAAGAGCACACAGTGACAGGACAAGGGAGAATGGCTTTGTACTGCCAGAGAGTAGGTTTAGCTAGATGTTAGAAAGAAATCCTTCCCTGGGAGGGTGGGCAGGCCCTGGCACAGGGTGCCCAGAGCAACTGTGGCTGCCCCTGGATCCCTGGAAGTGTCCAAGGCCAGGCTGGATAAACTTGGACCCATCTGGGCTAGTGGAAGGTACCCCTGCCCATGGCAGGGGGTGGCACCGGATGGGCTTTGAGGTCCCTCTCGACCCAAACCATTCTCTGATTCTGTGATTCTGCGATCCCATACCGGGGCATGGAGCAGTGTGGGGTATTTTAAAGCGTGGCAGTTTCCACAGACTACATTCTGCAAATGGGGTGTGAGAGGGGAACTGTGAGGGGGA
>VWZF01007751.1:0-20085 GCA_013396755.1 Sclerurus mexicanus
CTGTCCTGGTCACCTGCATGAGTACTGTGTGCCTTGAGGTCCTGGTGCCAGAGTGGGAGAGGAGGATGTGCTTGGATCAGTCACAAGAGCAGCAGCTGTCCAAACTTTACTGCCTAATTCAATACTGTTTTGTTGATGGCTAATAGCACTGCCTTGTAGCCTTCCTGCTGCTTCTCCGCAAAGGGCCTTTACTATTGTGATGCTCAGCCTGTAGTTCTTTTGGGCAGTTCCCCCTCTAGTGCTGATGGAGTGGGCATGTGTCGTAGGAGGCGCAGGCAGCCTTGGGGCTGCAGGGTGGGTCTGCTTTGCTCTGGGGCAGGAGTGTCTCCCTGTGTCTGGACCATGGCTGCAGCAGCAGCTGTTTGTAAATGGCCAGGCAGAAATCTGGAGAAGTTAGGAGGCAGGTGGTGATGACTGCAGAGCCAGAGGCTGTGAAGCTGAGGTGGGCATGAGGAGCTAAGTGTCAGGAGCAGGGAGGAAGCCAGAGGAGCTGGCCGTGTCTGTGTGTGGACTGGAGGGCTTGGAGGTAGAGGCCAGGAGCACAAGAGAGATGTGCTGAGTATAGCTGGCAAGAGAGTGAGGCCAGTGGCTCAGCAGAAGTGGGGAAAGTTGAGGTGGTCTTCTCTGTGTGTACCACAGCTCTGAACCATATGAAAGTGGCCTGAGCGAATCCCTGTTCTGGTCCTGAGTGAGCTGGGTGGAGTTGCAGTGGGGAAATGTGTCACCAGCCCCATGCTGTTTTGTCAAGGATACTATTGCACAGAGGAGAGATGGGCCAAGCTATCCAGCTGAGTAGGAAAGATTTGTTCTGCAGGTCCTTCCTCCTCAGGGCACCTGGAGCCATGCACATTGGGACCCAGTCCTCAGACCATGCAGACCCTGACCCAGCAGCCGCTCGTGCTATTGCACCCAGAGCTTGGCCCTCGGGCTCTTGAGAGCTTTCATCCTCAGCTTTGTCCTGGCCAAGACAGTGGTGTCTGGTTGGGGTTTTGCCATCACTGTCCGCCACCCCGCCCCTGTGCAGAGTGCTGTGGGGCTTGGCCTTTAGCCATGCTGGGCCATGAATTTTGGGCTGCTATTTGACAGAAGAGCTATGCCAGTTTCCTGAAGGGAGACAGACCTTTGCCACCAAGACCACCCAACTCTCAGCAATCCTGGAGCTGGCCCTGCAGCAGTGCCAGGCTTTGTTCCCCACTGCTGAATGCCATAGCTTGGTCCCCATGCTGTCAAACATCCTGACCTTCTCCCCCTCAGGCTGTGTGACACATTGCTCCTCCAGCTTCCCTCAAGCCCAGCACCACAGGAGCTGCTGCAGGGCCATGCCTCAGGCTGCCCTGTGTCCCTTTGCAGCCAAGTTTCAGAGACCTGAACTCCCCGTGCCAAATTTTCCCCCGCAGGGGACTGTGCCCTTCCTGTGGTGGGTCACCCCTGGGGCACATCTTCCCAATGCTTCCCCAGCATTCATGCCCCCTTCCAAAGGGGAAGGACACCTGCAGAACAGCACTCTGCACCTTCCTGCTGCTCCTCCCTGCAGTGCTGTGTGCTGTTCCAGGGCTGGACCACCTCACTGCCCAGTGAGACCCGCTGGTGACATGCTCCTCAGCAGCAACACTGGGACAGCAGTCTTAGAAACCCGTGCCCTCAGTACCCCAGCATACTGCCATTTCTTTATTTCCCCAAACTGATGATCGTTTCAGAGGAGGATGACTTGGAAAACACTGAACAAAATTTTAAAATCCAAACCCAACAGTTAAGGCATAAACGTCCCTGCATAGCTACAGCACACTTTCTCTTACAATTTTTAAACTGCAGCAGTAGCACATCCAGTGTTTGGGCAGCTCCTGAAGCCTTTCCTAATTCAGGTGAGGGTTTTGCTACCCTCACTTAGAAAGCAAGAGGGCAGCAAACTCCAGTTTAACAGCGAGTTTACTAGGCAAAATCATGAAGCTGTCAGTGCCCAGCAGCAAAAGTACCTGGTTGTATTAAAAAAGAATTGCTAGAACTGAAGTCCCTGATTTAGTAACATGATACTCTAATGACACTGCTCTGTTTTTGTGCCAACACTCATCATAAAACTTGGCAGTCACCTGGGAGGGTATTTATAATTAACAGAAACTCAAGCAGCTTCCTGTAACAGGCAGATACAGGAAAGACTTTGGACACATTTTAGCAGGATACAGTTTAAAGTTTATGACCAGGACTGCTGACACACCACAGTTACAAACTTAGAGAGACTGAAATAAAATCTCCACTTACAACCCAAGGAAGCCTGAAAAAAGTGTTAAGTGGGAATGTCTGATGAGTTAGGAAGAGGATAGAGGTATCAGCAAGGGCCAAAGGTTGGGAAGCTGAGGTGGGAGAGTGCAGAATTAAAACATGTCACCCAATCAACTGAAGCAGTCTCCTTTCCTGTAACAGGGTTGATGGAGGCTCTTCAGTTCTGGCATGTCTTAGATGAGGACTGTTTCCACACCGTTGTTGCAGACATACTGACTCTATCAGATGGCCTCCTCAAGTGTTTGGACTGGGGATGTCAGGGTTTGGCTATGAGGACTGTGGCTTAGAAGACTGAGAGTCATACATGACCTGCTATCAGCTCTGCTCTGTGTTTTGTAGGGGAGGCTGCTACAGCAGGGGACACAAAGCTGTTGTGACAGAAAGATGTGGGAACAGGACCTTCCATGCAAAGTTGTGTAGTGTCCCTGTGACTGGAGTAATTTGTTTCAACTTGACCAGTTTGAAGCGGGACTGGCAAGATCCATGGCCAGTGTCCTTGCTGCTGGGAATGTTTTATGCCTCCTGAGCTGCTGCAGTTGCTTGCACTTTGGGAATTGCAGGAAGGAAAGCTCTTTTGCGCCAGGAGGTTCTGACCCCAAAACAGTGTGCAAGTGAGCGGAGCTGTGAGCAGCATCCCCAGAAATCCTGGGCTCACAGCAGCCTCACAGGTAGCTGGCACAGACTCGAGGGCACCATTCCAGCAGTGGTGCCAGCACTTGCCTGTGAGTGGCTGCTTATGATAAACCATCAATTTGATTCACAGCACAGGTTGCCTGAGGGAAGCCCTGAAGGTGACAGAGGATGCCCCTACCACATTTTCCAGTCTGGGATGAGGCATTGTCTGTCTGAAGTTTCTCTCGATATTTTCTGCCTACCCTGGCCCTGACCCCCCTCTTATTACAAGGGACCCACAGTAAGTCAGCAGACTCCTGGTCCGACCACTTACCTGGGCAGACTTTGTGCTTGATCTGTGCAAGCTGTTCTTCCTCTTTAAAACCTGTCTATAACTGGTTTTTTGTTGCCATTATTGGTTTCCCCCCCCCACCGCTCTCTCTCTGATCCTTAGTAGAATTTTAAGCTGGATTTCTTGGTTGCAGTGTGAAAGGCAGGTTCTGGATAGACCAAGAGAATATGTTGCCAGCTACATGAAAGAAATTGAGAGGCAAGAGATTCATTTAGTACAAAAATTCATTCAGTACAGTTCCTTCTGAACTTTGAGACCAGTTTGCTGGTGAGAAGGCATGGGTTTGGCCCATTTGCATTATTCATGTCTCTGTATGTGGGTGCCTGCATAGGCATTGCTCTCTGTCTGCATCAATTTGTTTACAACATGCTGCAGTCACCACTCTGCATTCCAGCATTTGCTCATTCAGCCCCAGCAGGAGGAATCATGTGTGCTACAGACCACCAGTTGTCTGCAACAAGAAAGCATGTTTTAGTGGGCCAAAGCTGTCATCTGATGATCAATTTGATGCCCAAAATGGCACCATCATCCCTTCAGTTTATTTTCCTTGTGACTTCATTTGTCTAAAAGGTTTTTTTCTTAACTGTACTTCAGAGTATTTGTCTAACTGGTGACTAAATCCGCTTGGAAGTCAAACTGGGATTTATCATGGCCAAAACATCTTTCCTATTCTCAGACACCAGTTCCCCTTGATGGGAATGTGGCACGGCCAGATTGCAAGGCACAACCATACATGAGCAGGGGGGGACTGCTGAAAGTTGCCCACTCCACCTGTAAAACAGATTCTTGCTCTTTTCTCCACTCAGAGGAGGGCAGGGATAGAATTCACTGGTGGACCATCATCAGTATAGGCAGAACATCATGGCATTTTGGAAGCACCTGAGTTTCTGGATGTGTATTGAACTCTATAAATATTAATTCTCCACTGAAGCCTGTGGTGTCTCACTCTGAAATGGCAGGGAACTTGATCTGATACCTTTTCTGATTGCACATGGGCCACTTCAAGTATGCTCCATACACTTAATACATCAGGTGCAACCTGCTGGATACACAAACATACCTTTCTCCCCCAGATCCCTCCAACAGTGCATTTCTGGGTCATCTGGAGCCCACGCTAGGAAGTTCTTCCACTTGTATTTCTTTGCTTCTTTTCTTCTTTCATTTTGGCAGTTAGAGCACTTTCATTTACGCTTGGGTAAAGGTTTCAAGGCCTCCCTGCACAGCGAGGGTCTGCCTTTATGCTTTCTCAGCAACTTTACAAGGAGCCTCACATGCCACCTGCACCACAGCATAGGTCTGCTGGCCGTCTCCTGCGGGCATGTTGGATGTCATGCTCACAGCTTCGAGGAGGTGTTGGTCAGGTGTGATGCCTGAGCCTCTAGCAGTGCTCTGCTAAGAAGGAGGATCATGAATTCATTACTGCTCACTTCTTCCCAGTTACTGGAGAATTGATTCATACTCCCTTTCAGTTTCACGACTATGTATGAAGATGAATTTTTTGGTCATGTCTCCTGAAAACCAAGCTCATCCAGCTCCCTGCATGCTGTTGTCTCACAAAGGTGTACCACAGTTCCACCTACACCACTTGGATTTTACCACATTCAGTACCCACAGAAATACGCTCCAGGTACCTGTGTTTTACCCACGAGACAGATCAGCTGGCTCTTGTATTAGTCTATTTGAAATAGGTGCTGGGTTGCAACATGTAGAAGTTGAAAAGGCAGTGATGCAGTGTGAACAGCATTATGTTCTACTGTGCCACACCACCACTAGGACCTGAAGGAATAATAAGTGGAAAATGCAATTTTGCTTTCCCCAGTTAAGAAAGGAAAGCTAATTTCTCTTTCATTTTTAAGGCAAACCAGTAGGTGTAAAGCTTGATTAAATTGTGAATACTTCAGGTTTGGATGTTTTGTCATGTGCGGTATTTTTCCTCTATATGAAAGTCATTATTTTGTTTGCTTCCCCTTTTTTTCCCAGAAGAGTAGCCCCAAACTTGAGTTTTTCTACATATGGTTTTTAAATGTAATCGTAGCTGCTTTAGAGCTTGTTGATTTGCAGTCCAGCAAGGAACAGTAAGGTTTACCCTGAGATGCTAGGGCAAAACCAAGCTCTCCTCTGTTCTGCAATCAGTTGTTGAACAGTTGCAATGAGCAACTGGGGAGAACCAGTTGCTCATTGCCAGAGGCAGGGTCAGTGCAGAAGGGACATCTCAAGTGTAGGTGTCAAGCTGATGGATCCCCCCATCAGCCACAAAAGGCAGACCTTAACCTCTGTCTAAGGAGGGGTGGGCTGTCCACCCACAGTGGGGCAGTTTCCACCTGGAGCCAGCTCACTGCACAGACCTTCCACTTGCCCCAGCTGCCTCCCTCCAAGCCAAGGTCTATGAGGTCTAGGTTTTGAGTTGTGCAAGCCAGGCCCACCACAGCTCACCTGCGACAAACACGACAAGAGTATGTGCAGGCCTGTTCCTCACAGCCTGAAAACACTAGGTCATGTGTTGCTAGAGGAGTGCAAATAGGGCAAACTATTGTACAAACCTACCTTGGAAAGTCGGGATCATCATTAAAGTAGATCAAAACACCAGAAATCCTTAAAACACTATGGTGCTACTGGAGAAAAACTTCACCAGTTACAGTAAGTGTTATCCACAGAAGTAAGGGTTCTAGAGGTGCTTGAATGTTGCAGGGATCAAACTCAGTGTGTAGGTATCATCTTAGAAATGAAAACATATGAAATCACACTTTAAGAACACAGCTGCCCTTTCACAGGGCATGACCCAATCTCAAACAGCAAGGTTACAGAATTCCTGTAAAAGCAGTGCCCAGCTGAGACAAAGTATGTTTGTCTCTGCAGAAGTGTATTTCACTATTTTTAAAGCATGACTACTCCAAAAACATCCAGGGCAGAAGAGATGATGTATTTTTCACAGACAAAGTCTAGTTACAGATCTCCGGGAACATGTAAATAATATTTAGAATACAGAATTTCAAATTGATGCAAAATGTACAGTCAAACACAAAACACATATTGCAAAATATATACAGAATTGTTCTAAGAACAGAACCCAAGGACAAACAGATGTTTAAATATAAGAGAAAAGTCGACTTTTTATAAATTACTTCTAAAAAAACCAATTATTACACTAGGTATGTTATTTGTAGACAAGTTACCACAATACAGTGACGTCTCATTTGCAAGGCAGGCATTGAGAAACAAGTTACATCATTCAAAGCCAGTTTCTGAGACCAATCTACAAGTAAACATGTGTGATAATGCATTACTGGTTTGAGGCACACAACGTGGAAACAGTTTTCAACCACTTTAATGCTTATGCTTTTTTTTTCTGAGAATTAGGCAGATGCACAAAGAATAAGCACTGGACACTAACTTGTCATCTTACAGTAGTTTATTGGGCCAAGATGATTTATTACTGATGTATTAGAACATTCACAAGAAATGTTATGAGACACCTTAGAGTATCTTGATAATAAAACAGCATTCATACAACTGCATGAATTTGGATAATTTAAATAACCAGAGGTGAAAAACAGTTATTTAAGCAATAGTTAAGCCACAGTTTTAGAAGAATTAAGATGTCATGAGTTGTTCGTAAGTAGGAGGGATACTGAAATCTACAGCAAATGACAAACTCTGATGCTTTGCATTCAAAGCAGAGATGTTCTCATCCAATAATCAGAATTTGCAGCTTCAAGGTATTGATTGCTACTAGCTACACTGTTGCTAATTAAACTATCACAAAGATAACTTGCTTTGGGCATGTTTGGAATGCTGGAGTTGTACAGCTATTGCTATGCTATAGATCCCCGAATTTTGCTTTAAAATAGCAGTGAAGGCTGTATAAGCACCTAAAATTACACAATAAATACTCAGTAATTTTTCAAGCACCTCTTGCTACCCAATTTGGCAAGATCAGCAGCACTAAGAAATGGGTGCCATGGTTTGCCAAGCTGTTAGCAGTTTGACTCATGCATTCTTGATTTGTGCCTGCCTGCCTTCAGAAGCAAAAGGGCTTGTGTGGAACACCATGTGACAGTGAGAGAGAGGACTGTAAGTGCCAGTCACCAGACCTGCAACCTTCCTGCAGTCAAGCACAAGGGCAAGCTCTCTACTTTTCAATCTGCAGTGATCTATATGGGGAGAAGTTCTGCCTTGTACAGCTGATGTTTATATTAGGAGTTGCTGCCATAGGCATAATACGCACTACGCACAATATAAATGAAGCCACATCTTCTGAAATCAAGTCATCCCCTAAATAACACATTGGAGCAGTGCAAAGTGACACGCCAAATGGGTGTGCTCCTAGGAGAGCTCTGAGGAATAACTACACCAGTAACAGTGCCCTATTGAAAAATAGTTTGCTTTGGGATCGATCCTTAATATCTACAAACATTTATTTCAAAACTTCAGACCAACTTTTTCAGGAACACTGATCTGCTTATAAAACATTCTTATAAATTATCTTCACAAAAAAATAAAGTCACTCTTTCAGAAAACATATTCAATATAACACTATCAGTAGAAATTCTGTCCTGTGAGTCCATGGCAGAAAAGTCATAATCTGCACTTAAATCTCTCCAAAGCAATATAACCAGGAATCTAACACCAGAAGGTAACTATTCCATTGATTATCATGGTAAGCAGAAACAATGCTTCCAAAACACATAGAGTGCCCTGTTTCAGTGGACACATGCATTTACAATCAAGTCACTGTCCTGTAAACATTGAAACTGCTGCTGTAACTGCAGGTTGAGATTAGTAATTTGCATTAATTTCACTGCACTTCAGACATACAATCACTACACTGTTAAAGAAATTTCCCCAAAACATTAAATAGCAAAAGCAATGAAAGTTTTGAACAGAATCACTCCTGCAACTAAGTGTCAAATCAGTAAATACTGGCATCATAAATTAAACTTGAACATTACTTAAAACTTAGAACAGCAGCCAATTTGCTCAAAAACATACATGAACTTTCAGTCAGCTATAAATACATACTGCAATGAGAGAAAGAAGCCATCACTCATTCCCAAGCAGTCTTTCAAGGAGAATGCAATATTAGATATGGACGGGGATCACAAACACTGCAGTCAGAGAAACTCCTAAACAACTGCATTCTACAAGCTTGTTTTCACTGTTACATGAAAGTGCATCTTTGTATCTGTAGAATCATCCCCATAATTATAAAAAAGTACAAACATTGCAATTTTGTCACAGCCTAAGCCTATCTAACGCCTAGTTTCTGGCAAGTGCAAAAAGTATAATGAAGTTACATGTGCTTTGCTGCATGTAAGATCTAAGCCTGAAAATGAGGCAACATCACCACAAACCCAAGGTAGTTCAGTAGTTGCTAAGTCTTTGCTGCACAACTGTTAAATGGCTAAAGTAGAAGCTGAAGAAGAAATTAAGGAATAGCGTAAGCCCAATAAACAGAGCAGTGTTTCAGAGCAGGAACTCCATTCCCCCACTTCCCACACACTTTTACCAGCATGTGCTCATGCCCTTATTACCAGTTTTGGCACAGAACTAGGCTTGAAGGGCAGGAGGGCAGCCTAGCAGAAGAGGAAGATGTGGAAGTTATACTGAAGTTTGTAAGGAAGAGGTATATGGTGCAGACTGAAAGAGTATCTACTGACAGGACACAACCAAGAGCACAACCCCAGTACAGCCCCAGTATCATGACATGCTGGAATATGGACCAGAGGCTATGCAACACAGAGCACAGAGCTCAGTACATTATTAAATACATATGCAGCTAAATCTGTTGTGTCTTCAATGTAAGCCCTTTTTAAGTGTCACAACAGCGCCACTTACCTCCTCCTCTCACAAAACGAGGCTTCATTTGATAATGACACATTTATATGCCAAGAGACTGCTAAAGAGTCACATGCACGCATAAATATGTAGCAATTCAAAACAGCTAATACTCAAAACAAGTACATTATTTGGTCTTTAAAGGACTGAAATTTGTACAATACTTGTAAGAGGGTAACTGTGAAGATTAACAAGCAATTGTCTATAACATTTAAAGTTCAGTTAGTTCTGTTCCTTAGTTAAGTCTTGCAGTGGGCTATGGTACTGTTTTTTCTATATTTTAAAATGCTACAATTGCCATTGATTTTAGACACACAGAGACTTGAACAAAATGTAGAAAGAGCAAGAAGAGCTCAAACTCTATACACACAGAGACTGTACTCTAAACACAGTTGTGCTTTCACTACATTGCCATCATGTCTTGCTGGAAAGCGCAAGTCCTGCCTCCTATTCAAAACTGGTGAGAGAAACATCCAGAAGTGAGTGCTATTAGAATGTTGTAACAGAGCAAAAGCTGTACAATTAGGCACTGTGGAAGGAAATACAATAAGGCATGTTTTCAAAGGGTGTGTGCACATGTATGTATATGCATGTATGTAAACACACATATATACACACATATATAAATAAAATGTTTTTGGCAAAATGACAGTTTCATTTAAAAATCAATGCAGTGAAAGTGCAAGCAATTTAAATTATACAAATCAATGGTAAAAGCCATGGGAAAAAAGCAGCAGATTTTCTGAAGTAGCACCTGTATCTCAGGGATGAGCTTTTGAATTTCAGTTCTCATAGTCCAAGGCAGAGATTTTAAACAACTGGCCATCTTCTCTCATCTGCAATATTAGGTTTTTACAAAGGAACCATAATTTTCAGGATCCTTCTCTCCCCAGTGGTGGCAAAGCTTAAGTAGGACACCAGTAAAAGGTCAGGAGAGTGTATCTTAGCAGGAGAGATGGTAGTTGTGCTATCTGTGCCTGCCATGGTTTATAGGCAAGGTAAAAATGCAGGACAGTGGAGAGGATGAAGGAGTGTGCTCAGGATAGCAATGAGCCTGTCTACAGTTATAGCTCCTGATCTGGTGTCCCTGACATTTATTAACACCTGTCTTAACAAAACTGAGCCTCTTTCCCAACACCATTGCTACTGCATTATTCAAAGTGTGGCGACTAGGTTCTCACACAATGTTACTCAAAGAATCAGCATGGAGAATCACCCATCTGCCCACTGTCACATAAATTATAGTGCATTATTTTGTTCAATGTATTAACTGCAAAGAGTTATCTCCTCCTTTCATGCAAGTCTTACATACTATGGAAGAAAATACTAGGTCTTCTCAGATACTATATATGATAAAAATAAGAAAAAAAAAGGAAGAAAAAGAAATTATTCTTGATATACTGGCCTTTACAGAGTGTGACACTGGAACATCTTAATAGAAGGTTAAAGAATGAGTTTCCCCTTTAAAAAGCTTTACAGGGGGTTTCCTATTCCAACTGCCCAGGAATCTGTTTTGTCATCAGAACATATTAAGCATCATTTCACAACACACAGAAACCTTAGATGCCAGGTGTGTTTTTCTTAAGATATGTTTTCATTCCAGTGTGGCACTCATCTGCTCAAAAAACAGATGTTAGTTGATTTCTGGAAAAAAAAAAAAAGGGAAAGAAAAACGAAACTCAAAGCCTTCTTGCCTTCCACTAGGATCCCTTCTGGAAATTGTGAGAAGAATACATTCACATTTCAGTGTCACATTGCTACCACAATGCTTCCCTGAGACAGGCTTGTACAGAGTTCCAGGGCTGGAAAATCTCCTGGGAAGGATATGCCACAGTAAGGGGCCCTCTGATTAAAATACTGTGACCTGTGAGTTTCATGTTATTTCAGATAACAGATACTGAGCAAAAGGGAGAGAGACAGCCAGGTCCTTAACAAGCCAAGAACTTGAAACACTGTCAGCTACATGCTGAAGGGTTATATATGTCTGGAAAATAGTAAGACAGGTTTATTTACTTGGGCTGCAGAAGACAGCACTAGCAATCTTAAAATTTATGCATGTTTTCTGTAACAAAGCATCAAGTTTTCTTCTCTATTACTGAGTCAGCAACTGGCAAGTAGACCATGCATTCCTTCTGCTGCCCCAAGAAACCAGTTTCTCTGCCTTCCTGGATGATTATGAAGCAGCAATCTATTCCAGATTTCCCCTCTAATTTGTGAGATTCATCCAGAGAGTACATACCCTCAAATACAACACTTCATTCTTTCTAATTCTAATGCTGGTACCAAGGTGCCAGAAGAGCTCCAGCTGATCTTTCATGTCCAGGGTCTGAAGCAGACAGCCCTGTGTTTAATGACCAGGAACATGGATTTTACCTCTGTACTATCCAAACTATCTCATTCATAGCATGAATCCAGTTTTCATTTTGAATAAAAGTTAAGTTGTAGTCCACACTATGGTACCTGAAGAACATCCCTGAAATAAAATTAAGAATTCAAGCAATTAAGAAATGGTTTCACTGAAAACATGAGCCAGTCTTCCATCTGCATCTCTATCAGAACACTAAGAACAGAAGGCATCACTAGATAGGAAGAAGAGTTTGAAGGCATCTGCCATTTTTCCATGGCTGTTTTGTCTCTATAGCTTTAGCACTATCATTCTGACTGTCCTGTAACGCCCACATTCTCACCCTTGTCTACACCATGACTGGAAAGCAGAAAGCACAGGTAACGATCAGATGTTGCTGAAGTTGGCACAGTGCTTAGAGCAGACTCATCAACAAGACACAGCAAGAACTGCCTCAGCACATAACTGGCTCCATCACAAAACAGCTCTTACATATTTCAAAGTTACACTTAGGTCCCCTGAAACAGCTGGAGATGTTTTTCTAGACGCAGTAGCAAGAGGAATGCTCCTAAAGCTGACACTTGAGTGATGAATTCATGCCACCTATAGCTGAATTAGTTATTACTGTGCAACACAGGACAAGTAAGCTCACCATTTGGCTAATGGGCTCTAGGCAACATGGCTTAAGTAGCTCCAAGCAGCAGATGCATACAAGTGGCAAAATAATGCAGGCCTCACCCCCTGCCCACAAGTGGCTCACAGGACCCCTTGTGTATGATGTTGACTCGAAGTGAAAGGTTAGTCCCTGGAGAAGCACAGTGAGATAAGCCCAGCGGAGATGTGAATGAAGAACAACGCGACCACAAGCCATGGGTAGCAGATATACATAGTGTATGGCAGGACCAGCACGTCTGCTCCAGTGCTAGTCTCTAGCATGAAGCTGTAAAAGGAGTACTGGATCTCCACACCTTCAGCAGATGAATAAACGCAGAGCCTTTGAAATTTTCTCCAAGTGAGAAAAGACAGTCACTGTGTCCCTGGGCCCACATCTGATAACATCTGTCAAGGACTTGAGAAGCCTGAGCAGGTAAGTGAATTTTCATGATGGCTCTCACATTCCCACCTATTTGAAGCCTACAGCATGTTACATGCACACTAAAGGCTTCGATATCTCCTAAGCTCCTCAGCAAAGCTGTGCTGTACTTCAGCTCTAACAGATGACTGTGCTAATTTACTTAACACTAAGTGGTACTTCTTTTACTCTAATTAATGATTATTCTTTTAGCCTTTGAGCTTTCTGTTATGTAATAGTCCAACTGTGACAAATTCATGAAAATGAAGCAGTACAGTAAGGACAAGAAGTCAGGTGTCAAAGATATTAGTTTCAGTGACAGAAAAGAATTGGTATACCATAATACTGCCTTGGGTATTGTTTCTTTTTTATGTTAGAGTTGTAGCTGCTGAAATTCAAATGCCTTTTAAAACAGGCTTTGGCTGAATAATGAGAAACTAAGCTGCATCTGAAAAATTGCTCTACAGGCTGTTTCCCCTTCATTCATACTGTCCAAATACTGTTGAAGTAAACTCTCTGAAATATTTTGACTCAACTGTTCTAGTACTTTCTCTCTTCCCAGTGCACTGGGCTCCTTTTATAGAAATAATCTCTCCTGTGTTTTGTGTTTTTCCCTTTACGGTAGTACTGTTTCAGCTGTGCTATTTGAACTGATCCAAGGAGTTCTCAGCAGCTCATGTCTTTGCCCTCTTTTGGTCAGGATGCCATTGTGGGCATTAATTTAAAGGAACACATTTTCAATTATGGAACAACTCACCAAAATTTATCTGTGGAATGATTTTCTTTAAGAAGGAGCTGGGAAGAGGGAGAAGTCTTTGTGAAGGCAGATGCAGAAATCTCAGCATCTCTGAATCTCTGTTTGGCTGGAAAATAGGGAAATGGCTTATGAAAAAGCAACCCAAAGTAAACATTTCAGATGAGACAAGTGGTACATAACAGTTATTTGTGACAATGAGGCACTATCTTTGAAAGACAAAGTAGAACCTAGTACTGTCAAAATGTAAAGAAAGGCACACTCATAGGCAACACTCATCAGGAGTTGTCCGCACTCGGCTTTACTGGACCAGCTTGGTATCTACAGTAGGTGTGCTGCATCACTTCTGAACACAGGTCTCCACTTAGCGTCCTCCTTCAGAGACTGACATGCTATCCACTTTCATCTCCCTCAGACTTCCAGTTTTTTTCTGTTTCTGCTTGGACTTTTTCAACATATGGACCTAAAATTGAAAGTTTTAAAAGAAAGTGAGTGAGGATTAAAATATGTGTGGTCACCAATAAGCTGATCTAGAGCAACAAACTAATAAACAAGTAAAATGCTGCAACTGCTACAGAAAAACATTTAAATACACAACCATCTGATGCACCTATCCTTAAAAAGCTATAGGATTAACTGTTTTTTTTTTTAACATAAACATATACATATGCTATGTATATGTATACAGATGTATGTGTGTGCATATCTATTGCCATACAAACATATATATACACACATATACAGATAAAAGTACTAGTCACTAACCTGATAGATAAGAAATGTTTCTCACTGAAGAACAATTTAGGTTTGTGCTCTCTCTCTCTTTCTTCCTACCCCCCTTTTTCTCCAGAAAAGAACAAAGTTTAACATATTCTGAAACTCTGAAATATGACCCTCTTTTTCACCCATTTCTGCCCTGCAAGGGCCATTGTTCTGGTAGCTCTCCCAGAAGAGCTACATATTCTCTGAGACTGTCTGTAGCAACAAATTTCTGTGAGCTGAAAAGGCATTCTTAAGTAGCAGACAAATGTGTTGACTGGTGTGCACCACAGTCAACTACTGGAAAATGTTTATTTCACAACTTCAAAGTCACCAGAGAAGTTAAATTCTTGGGCAGCTGATACTACCTTTCTTTTACAATACATATTGAGATATCAAGGAAAAACAGACACTGATTATTCCAAAGTCTTTTTCGCAGATTCTGCTCCTCCATTATTAATTTTTCTCCTTTGCTACTCTCTGACAAACTTTCCCTTTTCCAGCAAACTGATTCCTTCCTTTCACACTGTAGTACCGCCGTTGTCCTTATAGCTGTGACCTGCTTCTAGGCAAGCAACATTGCCTGGAAATCTCAATATAGAGGAAAAATTAAGTCACTAGGCTGAAGCTCAGGGACTATTTTTTTAAACACAAGGCTCATCTAAGCCACGGGAGGGACCCCTCAAAATATCCTCTGTAGAAACTGCTATGTATTTATCCAACAGTTACCACACTGTGCCAAGTAGCTCCTTTAAGGTTAAGCATCAGAACACAACAAAAAAGCAAGATAATATGGTAACACCCAAAGGAGGAATAAAGTCAGCTTGCTAAGAGAGACCTAGAGCCAGTACCTTTGGTCCTGCAGCAGAAATGATAATCTGGCCAGGAGCCTGAATCCAGGGCTCTCCATCAACTTGAACTGGAATTGGCTTTAGCAGTGTTACACGGAAATAAGAGCCTTGGGCTATGCGGATTCCTGATCGAAAACCACCTTGGACTTGACCCTGTTAGGAAGCAAAAGCTAGGACATCAATCACTCCCATTAACAAGAAGCACAAATACTAGCTGCAGTTAAACTGGGCAGATGGTATTTTATCCTCATCTGACATTTTAAGTTTGAAGTAAAAGAAGGCAAAACCTGCACAGGATGCCTTTACTGCCCCAGTATTAATTACTTCAGTTAGTGTAGCGGCCCCTGCAGGCTGCTGGCAGCAAAACAACTTCCACAGCGAAGTTGTTTATACACGCAAATTGGCCATATACAAGGAATATACACTCACAAAAGTCTTGTTTGCTTTCACTTCCCCCACTCCATAATACAGTAAACACATAACTATACACACAGTCTTCAGCACATGTGAAACTTAAAAAGACTAAAATTTAGCACTTTATCGATCAGGGAGAGAGAGTTTTACCAGACTCAGCTCCATATACCTACATAAATATATATACACACTCAACTACAGATACACAGACTCAACTCCAACTTAACAGCTGAGCTAACTTTTTAGAGTTAACAGTAAAAAGTGAAGGCAAGTGAACTTTGCTGCTACACATCCTCTTGGGGAATGTGTACAGAAACCAAATGTGGGTGTAAAAACCTTAAGATCATAAAACCAAAGCACGGGTTTGTTAACATTTATATTCCAAAGCAACAGGTACACTCCTTACTGCTTCTACTTTCATGAAAGATTTAAGGATCTCTACTAAAACACTTCTTGACTGTCTTTCAGAAGATCTAAATTACAAAATGGTAAAGTTGGCCAACACCAGAGATCAAGCTGTACAAAATTTTAAGCACCCGCATTTCCGTTTTTGGTTGTTTATGGATCAGTTATCTCTAGTTACCTGACCATATATACTTTTTCAGCAGCAAATTTCTTTAAATAGTGAAAAAAATATGAACAAAGGACAAAAATAACCTACCATCCCACAGGACTGTGTTACTAATAGCCAGCCATTGTAAAATATGTAATACTTTAAAGTTGCATAACTTGAGTCATAATATTATTTGCAGAATGGCATACCATCTGCTTCATGCAGCATTCAGACCAAGAGCAGCTAGCATTAGATTCTCAGTGATAGGGGTTGAAAAGCCTGCATGAGATAGTTATAAAGCCAGCTGTCTAGGACGAATCTCCACCTTGATTGTGATGAAGTATGAAAAGATTTTTTGCAAATACAGTAGATAAAGAGTGCATGTTTTTGTAATGTTAGAATAAAATCTTGTTTTCATCCCATGAACTGTTTTGTTTTGACACCATGATACCTGTTATGAGAAAGCTAGTGCACTCTGTAATCCATACATATGTATGCATTTAATATATATGTATGCATGTATGTTTCTGGACTTGGTTCAAAGTCTACTTACAAAGCATTTTCCCATGGGCTTTTAACAAGTTTGTATACAACATTTGTATTACTTCTTATCCAATCTTAACAAAGAGGCATCATTTTTAGGACTATGCCTGTTTGTTACAGAAATAAACCTGTCTGAAAAAAATGTGTTTCTTCTTTGCTTACTGAGATACCAACTCACCATGTGAACGACGCCAGTCACACCAACAACCTCCAGCAGGCCATCATCGATGCGTGGTTTCTCGAAGCGGTTATCATTCTCCGAGCCCCAGAGGTCAGCTCCAGAGCCCCAGCTGTGTGTAGAGCACACCACAGTGACCACCTCTGCACCCGTGGTCTGCCTCAGGGCACCCTCCCCGGTACCATGGCTCTCTTGCCAGGCTTCCAAAGCTAGACACTCTGCTTCCCCACCTGCTGGAGGGACTGCAGTTCCTGCGTTGTAGAAACACGAACTGTTTTCCCTAAAATCTGGAAGAATTCTGATAAGATCGTTTAGTAGCAATGATACCTAAAAGAAGGAGCGAAGTAAATAGTTTCCATTGGAAAGTAAAAAAGTAAGTAAGAAGAAAGTAACTCAAAAGAGTTTTTAGTTTGCTGAGAAATACTGGTTAGAGCTATACGAACCCTTAACTTTCAAGACTTAAGAACTTAACATAGCTCTTACTGGTCTTGACAATATTCACAGAGGCTACTGAAGAGAAACTCAAGCTAAAACAAGTATGAAGTTTTTATTCTTGTACCTGGCCAAACTCACGTGTAGTTATTAGCAGGTATTCCTGCACTTCAATGCTCTGAAATGCTTCTGGCAATTAAACACCATGTTGCTTTTTGTGCAGTACTGACCCTCTGCACTCAAATCACTCGTTTTTGTTCATAGACTGCTCATCACTAATTGTGATCTTCTCCACAGTTCTCATGTGCAATGTATATTTGTGTATGTGTACACGTGCGCACACATAAAAATGCACATTTGAATAAAAAGTTGAAATATGTTAGGCTTAAATGCAAAGAAACACAAGTTATTTAAGCTAAGAGGGTACTTGAAAAATAATAGTATGGCAGCACTAATTACCTACTGGTTTTGTGCAAACAAAAAAACCTTCCTCAACCAACAACACATCTGAGGAAGCCAGTTTTCTGCAGATTTGATTTCCTTTCTTCCAGAGCAGTAACTGTAGCTCCCTGCAGGTGTCAGGGCAGCACCCACAACCCTGCAAAAGGTACCTGAACTGTGGGTTTTCCACAGCTACCCAGGTTGCATCACAGACTCTGTGTATTGATGAACTGCCTGTAGGACCTGGGCAGTGTTTCACAGTTGAATTTTGTCTGGCCTTCACTGCAGGAACTGCTTAAGTACCTGGTCTCTAGCACGTCAGAAATGTGTGCAGGTCAATTATCTTTGATCCTTCTATATGTCACTGAAATCCTGTGGACCATTCAAACAGTGAAGGGACAGGGGAAGGTGGTAGTGGACAGAAGCCACAGGCCTAGAGCCATGCCTAAAAAGTCATGTTTTGCTAGGAAACTGTTCCAAAAGAATTCTGAAGACCTTTGGTGAGGAAATTATTCCAAATTACTGCTAGGACAGAGAAGAATAGCAAATGTATGGGGTTTGCACTGGGAAAACAAGATGGTATAACCTTATTATCATAAAAATACCACCTTTATGTGCAATGAAATTGTGAGTTTCAACAAATCACAAACTATGTCAAAATGGTATTAAAAGCTAGCTCCTGATAGTTGCAAAGTCAGTGAGTTGGGCAATAATCAAAAATGCCCAGTAACAACCATCTACTAATCTACACCAATTCACATTTTATCCAACAATTTAACATTTGATGCTCAAATACCAAGTAGCAATTCCACACGTACAGCCAGGCATGCATTCACAAGGGATCCTTCCTCTCCTTTTTACCTGGGTATGTTAATAAAAATGAGTCCTTCTATACTTGGTAACTCCACCTCATGCTGGTCCACTTGCAGCTTTATGTCCTTGTGAAGGTTTCTAGTATGACTTATCTTCTGCAGCCCAACTTTTACGTAAACTCCTTTGTTGTGAAACCTAGGAGGAGACAAGTATCTTGTAACTAAAAGGTGAGGTCCAGCATAGCACACTTCCTTGTATATATGTACACCAGTGTTGTCCTCTACCTGGTATGTTTAAAGAGTTTTTCAATTAAACTCCTCTTCAAATTCTTCTAACTTTACTTCAGAAACAAAGCATAAGCCATGAACCACTATTTTATATACCTTTTACTTAAGAAATGATTGTGCTGTCAAAGCATGTGGAGATTGTGAAATTTTATTACAGACAAATCATCCCTTTTTAAAGCGTTGCCTGAACGCAATGCCTCTTTGAAATGTAAACTTCTGGGTTGGAAGATTACATTTTTATTTAAGACCTAGAGGTCTTCGTGACACATTTAAAAGTGTTTTCTCATGCAATGCTAGAATGCTTACGGCACAAAAACATTTGATAATCTTTGCTTTACACACTGCTAATTAATTTGAAATATACTTAGCTGCAGAAACTTAAAACAGGCTTAGTAACATTAATTTGTGACAGAGCACTAACATCTCTAATTTTAGAACAAAAAAGATGAGGAGGATTTTTATGGCATCCCTAGAAATGGCAAAATATTTTAAGAATAACACAAACAAATGATAGTTAAACACACAGACTATTTTCTTCTATAATGGAAACCTTTGGATACATGGCCTTCAGGACAACCCTAAAATAAAGAATAAATTTTCGCTATTTGACCCTACTAGCACATGAGTGTCCTTGGAATCCAACTCTGCAAAATCTCTCTAGCATTATGTCTAAATACTGTACACATTCAAGTGGGGAGACAGCCAGTTTAACATGTGGGTTATAGTCAACTCTTCAGACAGAGACTTTTCAGTTATTTTAAATTATTACATTGGGAATGATTAGTCCTACATCCTAACAGTTTTAAATAGCATTGAGTTAAAGATACCCTATGTAACACTATTTAACATATACTTCTCCTTCAGACAAGACAGTAAGATGTGTATGCTATGACAGGTTTCGTCTAATTTGGATACCACTGAAAAATATTGGAATATCAGTAGGAAACACAATACTTTCAATATCCCCAAGAAGCATTAATTTTTGTTGCATGAAGCAGGAAGACTGCAGAAATTGAAAGATTACAACACATTGCCCTAGCTGCAGAACACTTGTGTATTGCAAAATAATTCTAAACTTGTATTAAATCATGCAGAATATTCTCTCTGTCTAACCTTACATCCAAGAAACTGCTTGCCACAGCAGTCTCTTGCCATTTTGGATGGCACAAACAAAATGTGGCCTCTTCTGTAATAGGCAATTTTAAAGACTGTTCCAGGATCCCATGGGAATGATTTGGATGAAGGGACAGAGACTCCCTCAGCAAGTTCACAGATGACACAAAGCTGGGAGGAGTGGCCGATACCCCAGGGTGCTGTGCAGCCCTTCAGAAGGACCTCGACAGGTTGGAGAGATGGACAGTGAGGAACTGCCTGAAATTCAACAAAGGCAAATGCAGGGTCCTGCACTTGGGGAGGAATAACCCCCTGCACCAGCACAGGCTGGGAGCTGACCTGCTGGAAAACAGCTCTGCAGAGAAGGACCTGGTCCTGGTGGACAACAAGCTCTCCACGAGCCAGCAGTGTGGCCTTGTGGCCAAGAAGGATTGCATTAGGAAGGGCATTGCCAG
>VWZF01007752.1:0-13082 GCA_013396755.1 Sclerurus mexicanus
TTTTTTTTTTTTGCCTTTTTAAACTGATATTTAAAAAAATCCCTGGAAAGATAAATTGCATTATTTGGGCTTTTTAGCCTGTCTGGGAAGAAATGCCAAAATACTATAACTTTTTGCAAGATGGAAATTTTGGTTTTCAATCTGATATAAATGTTCTATGATCATAGTAAGTATTCTATCTTAAATCTCTTGTTTAAAAGAAAAATAATAGGTACTGCTACATTTCTCTCAAATGATCCCCAGCTAATCTAGACTTTATAGTTCAAGTGAGGTTGCAGCCATTACTCTGTGCGTGTGTGTGCAAGACTGGAGAAATCCCAGTCATCTTAACCTATGTTCCAAAGCATACTTTATGCAGAAGAGTATCTTCAATATTAAATCCTTTTGATACCAGCATTCTATAAAAGTGAACTCTGGAAAATGTGGCAATTAAAAGTATAATGGAGGAGAGAATGAATAACCCCCAAAAGAATCTCCTTCCTGAATGCAAAAAGTTTTGAGCATTTGGGAATCAGCCTTTCCCAGTGAGATGAACCCTTCCAGTGGGATGAGAAGCAGGAAATTCCGAACATACCTTGGCTTTAGGAAAGTGAAAAGGACAGTGTCCTAATGCAGGGTAAAAGGTCCTGCCCTGTAATATTTATGCACTGAAGACTCATCCAGCTAATGTGTTAGTGCTATGTTTTTTCTGCTGATGGTCTAAATTAGAGCCTTACACTGCAGTTCTTCCATATATTCATCTTCTTTCATAGCCATCTGTTTCCCTGTCTTTCTTGATAATGACCATAAAGTGGGCTTGCTATTATGCATGCTTTTAGCCTGAGGTTATCCACAGAACTGAAATGCAGGAGTAATGTTTTGTGCAACCTGCAGAAAGACAAAGACACAAGGCTAGGAACGTGGCATGTGCCTTCCTTTGTGTACTTCTTTCCTGATATAAACTGTGCAATATCCTTTAAATGTATCCTGTGCATCCTTGCATCTCTAACAGCACATTTGCCCACTTGCATGTTTCAAAACTTACACTGGTAACCTCTCTTCTTGCCTCCCCTGTTTGGAGATAACTTCTAGGTAACATGACATTAATCAGAAGAGAAAATCAAAAACGCCAGTGATAGATGGAGTAGGTTTTGCTAGGTATTGTCCCAGCATGTAACATAACAAAGCAACAGGCTCTTTTGAAATGTTGTGATAGGTAGGCAAGTACTCAAAGCTGGTCTTGAACTGCTTTTACATACAGAACAGGTGCAATTCCAGCGCATTATCATCTTCAGCTTCTTGTGACAGTCTGTGAAGTTTGCACCTTTCTAACAGCCAGCGAGAAGCTGCACCATCTAGGAAGCCAGGCGGAGACCTTGTCACTAACTCCTTCAGAAACTAATGCCCATCACAAACCCCACGATCTTCTCCTTCACAAGCAAGGTGCTGCTTTTTATTTTTACTTCCTAACATATGGCAGCATGTAGAGTTAAAGAAACAAAAACAAAGTCCTGCCAAAACAAAACACTACAATGCATGCCCAATTCTCCTTTGGGAGTAGGATGAGAGGGAGAACCATACATGGCAGATGTTGGTTGTTTAATGCTCTACAGGAAGGCACTCAGATGCTACACTGATGTATGATCCTGGGGGAGCAGAGCAAAACAGCTTCCATGCCCCCCCTGCTCAGTAGTGTGAGAAATGTGGACGGTGCACAGGTGGAAGCAGTCAAGCTAAAAAAGATGACCAGGAACAAGTACCAACACTAAGCAGTCTTAGTGCTTCCACTAGGTAAAATCCCTACTTTGGAGGATTTAAGGGGGACAGACCCCATTCTGTAGTTCTTCCGGGCCAAGGGTTCCACTCCTGTGTGCACATGCATGTGTGCAAGGATCACCCAGTCTAACCCAGGCAGTGAACACTGCAAAAGTTCAAAGCTTCTGGATTTCTCTTGATTGCTTTTTTTAGGGGCTGCCTCTGATCTTTGCTTTTCATCCCTAGATTTATTTGGAAGCATTTCTCTCTCACTTCTTCATATGGCAGGTTGCATGCAGATTCATTTTCCTGGTATTCAGTGACTGTCCCCATTGCCTTGTACTTAGTTTACATCCTCACGGCCGTAATGAAAGTGAGACTTGAAGAAATAACTGGATAAGGAGGTCTCTCTCTCCAGCTATCATGTCTAGTTGTGGCAGAAAACTGGTATTTCATTGTAAAAGATGTTAATTTCAATCTGAGCTGTGGCCGTGTTGAGAAAAGCATAAAAGGAATTCTTGATTATCTATATCAGTACCATTGTCCCCAGGGACAGGCTCTGAATCTTCAGATCACATATGGCAAGAGTGCTGTGATAAAATATGCATCAATAAAACTTTGCAATTTATGATAATAAAGGAGTGGAAAGTTTTATACAATGTGATAATTATTCCTGACTGGTATTTTTTCCTTCCTTTCGTTCTTGTGTATGCCTTTGTTTTTAAGCCTTTTCCTCCATGTTGTAGCCATGATTGCATCATTGAAATAGTGGGTTCACAAACTGGGGGCTCACCTTGTTTCTAGGCCTGTTATCTTTCTGTAGGCATCAGTCCACTCTGAAGCAGTAGGAATTTGCCATCTTTGGGAAGGCTCCTCAGTTCTGTGACTCTTGACTGTTCTTTCTCTTCTGTGCATGCGCACACACTACATCCAGCGTGAATTTCACAGTAGCTTCCAAGAAGGATCAAATTATATTCCTTTTATCTTCCTGTGCATATCTTATTACTATAATCAATGAGAGATGCATACATTAGCAGGAAAGTAACCTTTATCCCATAATGCATGTCACCTGCATTGTTTTAAATGTATTTCATCTAAATAGAGGTTTTTTTTCTTTTGAAATGAGAGAATAATGATATTATTACATTCACAGAAGTAAACAGTGGACGATTACACACAACTAATATATTATCTGTGACCTTATTAGTTTTCCACAGCTCATTATGTCATATCAGAGACTCTGTCTTCTGCTTCAGCACACTTGGTAGCAGTTACTCATACAGCTTGAAACATACGGCTCAGCAGTACAAACCTCTTGCATGCTTGGTCTCTGGCTGACTTCAAAGTGACTTCCACATCTAGTGTTTACAGGCAGCTCTCCTTTACTGAACACCCTCACTGACATGTTTGCACAGCATCTAGCTCAGTGGGATCTCGGACTTTACTGGGACATTTAAGCCCTGCTGTAATACAAAGAGTCGTTACCCCATCTGTCTTGTTCTCCTTGTGTTTTTTCTTTTCTCAGTATTTTGCTTCAGTTAGCTTAACAGAAATAAATCAGCCACTATTATCCATTATTTCTCCACAGTTAAGAACAAGCTGGAAACTAGTTAGTAGAAACAGTTTAGCCATGAAGCTATTTCAAGAATGTCTCCTTTTACTCATGCTCACTCGAATAAATTGTGCAGCTCCTGTGCAATGGTAGCAAAGTGCTTATTTTGAAGCACATGCTTGTTTCCTACCTACTTCAGTAGTACTTATTCACTTGCCTGAGGTTCAGTATGTGCTGAAGGGTTTTGCATATTTAGGTACCTAGGTCCCCCTCAGGAAATCCATTCCTGTTCAGTCCTGCATGTTCAGCCTCACCCCAGATTTCTGCAGTTTGAATGTCCTCAAAGGCAGTGAGATTTGTATCATTTGTGAAAGTGCTTAAGTGGACTTAGAAGTTCTGCTGAATCTGGACCTGATTAAAAGAACCCAAATTTTTAGCAAAAGGAACAGATTAGTTTATAATAGGAAGGCTATTTGCAAGTACTTTCTTTTTGTGCAGCTGCAGTTGAAAAGATGAAATGTAAAACTATTAGTTCCACTTTAAAGAATGATGAGAGTTTTAGGTTACAAAAATAATAATTGCTAATTATACAGATATAAGGAGAACTGGATGATAAGGCCAGCAATGAAAACAAAAAGGATCTTGTGTGGGGTTTCCTGCCTCTGCATTTCTGTGAATTAATAGGAAATTACAGACTATAAGTTGATTGAATTTTGTTTCTTAACTTTGCCATTTTTCACTAAGGTGATCCTAAAAGCAGGTGGCTTTCAATTAGTTTTGCTGACAGTGCTGGCTAAAGTTTTAATGATTCTTGGGAGAGGGAAAGAAAAGAGATTTATTGGAGTAGGGATAAGCTAGGCCAGGCAAAGAGACAGAGTACATAACCACTAATTAACTCATGTAGTCATCAAAAAAAAATTTGAAAAAAAAAAAGGAAGAAAAAGAGGAAGAAAAAACAATGTGCAAACTGAAAGAGGATTGTAAAGCATTTCTGCACTGCAGATCAGACCCCTGAGCTTTCATTACACTGTGCATATCATATTAGATGGTATATATGAGCCAATTGCATATAAATCATATTCTCCCAATGTTGCAAGTCCCTGTCACAGAGCATATTTAATTCAACATTGTAATATTTATTTTCTATAGTTGTAAGTAGGCCAAAACATACCCAGTAAAATGAGTGTTCTGCCACAGCACAGTGCCTGACCTACGCTCCAGTAGAAAATTAACCCTAATTCATCTTCATAGTGACCTTCTGCCAAATAGCTGTTCCAGATGCTCTGGTTTTGCCCTTCACTGACTTTGTAAAGTGAAGCTGTAGCAATTTTGCCTAACTCAGTTTGGATTTGTAATTACATCTATTCCATTCATTTGTTTCCACTTAAAACCATCGTGTTGTGCTTGGGTGGCTTCTAAGCAAGCTTTACTTGGTTTTAGTATCCTTTAGGGACAGGCTTAAACCAGAAGGCATGTATGGCTGTTGAAACCATGTCAAAAGGGAACTGCTATCTCAGATTCGAACTACAAGGCTTTGTTTTCTGACACAAAGGGTCAAAGTCTGCCTAGTTATTGCCATGTGTCTCTTCTCCCCCTCTCACTCCCATCAGGATTATTTTAAATTCACATTACAGATGAGCATTTGTGTGCATATGCACAATTCACTGCAAAACAGAGGCCCTTTATTGTTGAAAGCTTCTCTAGAAGTGACTTGTTTCAGGCATTCCTCTCACAACCATTCGTAGATCTCTAAAAACAGAGAGATTTCAGTCGATCTGCTAAAGAAGTCTGTTTTCAGACACCATGTGGAGAAACCTGAGATGCTTCAAGCATTTTTATAATTTGATTTTCTCTTATTGTTGATAAGAATTAGTAGCAATTGATTAAGAACATGTGTACTTATTTGGCCTATTATTTGAGGGATTAATACTGGTTTTTATTAAATCACACATTAATACTACGTTTTTAGAACATAGCAATCAAACTACTTTTTCTGCTCCTGCCAAGATTAATAGACATTGTACATTTGTAGAGTGGGCATATTTGGACTGCAGTGAAGGTGCAAAGTGAGAAGGCGACAGAAAGGATGCCAAGATAAAGCAATCTGAGACTCCTTAGTGACATTCTGCGATGCACAGATGGAAATGTTTCATGAGAAAGTCTATTAAATTGCATGTACCTTGTGAATGCAAATTATTCCCAAAAAGTTATAGTATGGAAGGAAAAGATGAAATTTATTTAAATTAAAATTTTTATTTTTTTAAACTCTGGATTTATCAAAGTCAGGTGACTTCTGCTTTGGACATTGTAGGCACAAAAGTAAAGCTTTGCTGTAATTTCTTAGCTCTAGTACAACTGTTTTATGAAGAAAAATTGGACCATATGGGAGCATATGGAAAAAACAGAAGGTTAGCATTTGTGAGAAAGTACCTCCTACAGGTGGCATTGTAATTAACCTTGTGGGTCCTAAGTATGCATGTCACTCAAGTGTGCACACGTGCCATGTCTCTGCATGGGACTGCAGTGCAGTTCCCATGCCAGGACCAGCAGGATCCACCCTTCACCACCAGGGAGCCGCGAGCAGCCACACTCCTGCACATCCCCCATGCATCCAGCAGCCAAGGTGGAGGGTGGCCACTCGGGGCAGGCTGTTTGGCCTCTCAAAGCTGGGGCCCTGCTGTTGGGTAGCACTGTGCTCTCCTGCAAACCCTGTGGTTGGGAAGCTGCTTTCTCACACCTTGTGACTTCCCTTGCCTCCTTGTCCTGGCACAGTCCCGGTGCCCAGGGTGTTGCCAGCTGGGAGAGAAGGGGGAAGCTGTGCCACAGTCTGGTCAGCCTTGCTTCTCTTGGTTGCCCTGGCTGCTATTAAAGAGCTGGTAGGACATTGCTTATTAGCAGGTTTTGGTTTCCTCCTTCCTATATTTTGGGCAGAGCTTGGTGCATCTCTACTTAAGACACAATCCTGTGGCTACCTCTCCTCCAGCCCCATCGGCAGCTGTGACCATGTTTGACTGTGCCTAGGCATATTAGCACAGGAATAGCAAATAAAAATGAGGAGTAATGGTATACACAGGGGGTCATGTGCCTGGACATTGGAATGTATTTCAGGGGAATAAGCGATGCAAGTGTGTTTGGGGCTGTGAGCTCCAGAAGGAAAATAGGAAAAGGTGGGATCAAGCTTGGGCAAACAGCTGGACCCATGTTTTTCCCCCTAGTGTGACCATGCCAAACACATCTCACTAAGAATTACTGAGCAGGACACAGATTGAAGTGGATTGAGAACTGGCTGAACAGCAGATCCCAGAGGGTTGTAGTCATTGTCACAGGGTCTAGTTGGAGGCCTGTCAAGAGTGGTATCCCCCAAAGTTCAGTACTGGGCCCAGTATTGTTAAATTTACTCATCAACGACTTGCATGAAGGGACAGATGTCAGCTCAGCAAGTTGGCTGATGACACACAGCTGGAGGAGTGGCCAATAGCCCAGAGGGCCGTGCAGCCCTTCAGAAGAACCTTGACAGGCTGGAGAGATGGGCAGAGAAGAACAATCTGAGGCTTAACAAAGGCAAATGCAGAGCTCTGCACCTGGGAAGGAATAATCCCTTGTACCAGGACAGGCTGGGGGATGACCTGCTGAAACCAGCTCTGTGGAGAAGGATTTGGGTGTTGTCATGAAAAACAAGGTGTCCATGAGCCAGCAGTCTATCGTTGTGGCCAAGAAGATCAATAGTATCCTGGGGTGCATTAGGAAGAGCATTGCCAGCATGTTGAAAGAGGTGATCCTGCGGCTCTACTCCATCCTGGTAAGTGCTGTGTCCAGTTCTGGGCTTGCCAGTACAAGAAAGACATGGAGCTCCTGAAGTGAGTCCTGCAGAGGGCTATGAAAATGATTAAGGGACTGAAGCATCTCTCTTAGGAGGAACAACTGAGGAAGTTGTGCCTGTTCACCCTCAAGAGGACTGAGAGGGGACCTCATCAGTTTCTATAAGTATCTGAAGGGAGGGTGTCAAGAGAATAGAGCTAGGCTCTGTTCAGTAGGACAAGAGGCAATGGGCAGAAACTGATGCACAGGAAGTCCCACCTGAATATGAGGAAGAACTTCTTCCCTGTGTGAGTGACTATGCATTGGAACAGATTGCCCAGAGAGGTTGTGGAGTCTCACTCAGTGGAGATATTCCAGAATCATCTGAGCACAACCCTGTTTGAGTCGGGAGGTTGGACAAGATGACCCACTGTGCTCCTTTCCAACCTTACCTATTCTGTGATTCTGTGAGGTACATCTTAAATAATAAGAACCAGCACAATCAAAATATCCTCATCTTTGGAAAGACTTGAAGCTTTTGCATAGCTCTAATAAATGCAATTTGCAGAAACGGGGCAGCGTTTTAAAATAAAGCATGCTCACAGAGTCTCAAGCTGTGATTTATCTTCAATCATCCTCATGCAGCATTGTTTATTAAATTTCAACCTGGGCTCTCAACTGCTCAATTAATGTAGATAATTAATTTGATTATCATTCAGTCAGACTGTTTTGTGACTGACTGAAACACTCCCATATTATTGCTACAAATATTTCAGTTAGCTTGTATGAAGAAATCGTAAATTTTTTTGCTTGCTTGTTTGTTTTGTTTTATTTTTGTCCTCGCTATCTTTCTGTCAGCAAGTTGTTCTAAAGTACATAGTGTTCGTTTACTAATGCTTCTCCTAATGCTTTAATGTTATTTTTTGAGAGCACAGTTAGTATTCATTCTTAGCTATGCATGCATTTTCTAGTCACATTAAGTGACCCTTTTTTCTTTCCTTCATGCAGAAGATAGAGGAGAAAAAGTGTGGGCACCCTGTGTATTATATTGCAGTTCTTGATGAATCTATGTGTACTACTTCAAACAAAACAAAACAAAAAAACCAAAACAAACAAAAAAAAAGTTGTACTAATTATTTAGTTGTACTAATTGAAGCTGTTTGGCTGCAGTATGCAGGATGAAAATTGTTATGCAGTAGTACATTAGATTCTATCACACTTCTTGGTTATAAAATTATATACTAAGCACATATAGTTTAGAATTGGAGCAGAATGTAAGTACCTAAATATAGTTGATATGCTCACCCTATTTACTTCTTGTGACAAAATAAGCAAAGTTTGTTTTTACTAGCATCCATTAGATGTACCCTGATGTAAAAATTTGTGAGTTGGTGAGATGGAGGTAACTTTATGTGGTGTCTTCTCGTCAGGCACTGTAGGCAGCCTTCACACCACATCATACAGATGATATCTGGTGCAGCCTTGCATAGGAAGGTGCTTCCTGCACCTCTGGCTAGCAAAGAGACCTTAGTGAGAATAGGCAGTAACTGTTGTTGGGCCAGATGATAAAGTTGGGCAAATATTTGGGACCCATAACTTTGCTTCAGCTATCTGTCTAATGAAGGATATGAATTCTGCTCACAAGACTGTTGCATGACATCAGCACTATTCTCTGTTACTATACACTGCACTCTTCTGACGAGTTCCTGCAACAACACTGGAATCCCTCTCTGAGGAACGTGTACACATATGTCAGGGTTAGGAAGGCAAAGCAGAAAAAATATAAAGATAGGGTTTTCTAAGTGATGTGTCCTTTTTCCCTTCCAAAAGCAATTGCGGACTTTGACTCTGAAGTGTTCAAATAATTCTTTTATCCAGGATAGGAATTCCACCTTGAACTTCTAATAATAGCTTAGCATGGATTGTTGATTTCACTTATGAAAAAGGCATCTGAAATTGTGTTCAGTCTTGCTTCAAGCCTTCAGGAGTATTTCTTCCCAATTTATGGAGTGCATTGCAGTGGATACTAGTAAAAGCAATTATTTCATGAAAGTGACTGGTAGACTGCAAGGAAAAGAAAGTCCTTTCTCATTTGCCTAAATGATACCCTGACTTGCTCAACTCACATGAATGGGCAATATTTGCTGCAGAAGGGTATCAGTGGGAGCCTATAGGAATTGTTTTTTCTTTCTTTGCCTTTCCTATTCCTTGGAATGGGAATGTCTTAGAAGGTTATGAGGAAAGATTGTGATTCTGGAAGTGCAGAGATGTCTTTGACAGCAGACAGTCACTGCTGATGCCAGGCTTCAGGCATGAAATATTTACTTATAAAGGTAGAATTGAAAATTATCAAATGTATCTTAAGCATCAGGTCTGAATCCAATTCCACTGAGATTAATGAGGATTTTGGCACTGAATTCCATTGAAATACTAGGCTCACCAATGCATATAGGAGTAGACAATATCTGTAGACGTTGGAGAAAAAGGGAGCTACCCTACACCTTACGCTGCCATTATTTATTATTAAGGGCCATCTCCAAAAGAATGCTAGGTACTGGGCTAACACTCCACAGAAATTTATAGAAAGACAACCCATGCAGCAGAGAGCTTCAAACACTAAAGCATCAGGTCTTGGTCCCTGTGGAAAGCTTTTGCAAAGAAATAAGAGCAGCTTTTGTTTGTTTTCCTTGTATTTGACCTGGTCAACAAATAATCACAGATCCTCTTGTCAGGGTCTGTAAGTCACAGGGTAGATGTGGTGCATTCTTTTTCCCAAAGGCTCCATATAGCACATAGAGAGTAGATAGAATGTGCTATTTTTTTTCTCCACTTTTTTTTACACTGTTGACAGTAAATTTTCTTTAAAGGTCCATTAAAGTATTGTGCATTACATTATTTTGGCTTTAATAAAGACATAAGAACTGGTCTTAATAAGTACTAGGGATCAATTTAAAATAACATTGCTTTTGAATTGCTGGAGAACAGACAACCTTTATTCTTGTATCTTCACTTAGATTTCCATTGCAGTTCTGTATTACTGTTGTTACTAAACTCAGGTAGCATTCAGGCTTTGTGTGTGCTGGGAGAACAAACCAAAAAAAAAGAAGGTTGATGTTCCTGTGACTTGAGAAGCTGTGTAGATGCTATGTTTAGACAAACTATACTGAAAAGAGTTAAGCCAGCAATAGGTCATGGTAATGCTATTGTAATATTGGTAATGTAGTTTTCTCCTGAAGGTGGGCACCAGAGAATAAATAGATTACAGTTATTTGTGAATTAATTCAGCATTACTAAATGCTAATGAGCATCTGGAAGTGAGCCTTCAGGAGTCATCTGACTAAACTAGGGCATATCTTAGAGAGTCATTTCTGGTACAGGCTATGAAGACTGCTTGGAGGAAACCAGACCAGGTGTAGGCCCACGCTAATAGAGAAATAGGAGCTGTGCTGATCAGAAAAAGGAATTTATATAGGGAAGCATAACAGTTTAGGATGTTTAAAGCAAAAGATGACTCTTGAACCCAATATATCTTGAGTCTTAGTACTTTTGCCTAGTGAAATATATCATTAACAGTGACCAAAATATTTGTTTGGAGGATGAACTGAGCACCCTACATTACAAGCAGATTTTCAAGAGAAATAGATGTCACTACTTGTCCTGATAGTTAAAATCGGCCTTTATACATTCTGCTTGTTACTACAGAATTAATGGGCATGCACATATCTTACTAAGTTCCTTTGAACTATATTGAAAGACACATGCTTTATGAATCTAATTCTGCTTAGAGTACGTTAAACAAAGTTATAAAGGAAATGCTAAAATATTTTTGCTGGGATTATAATTTACCTAAGTAACACTAGTAAAGCAATAAATAATGGTGACAAATGACTGCAGAATATTTAGGCAGCAGAAATCAGCCTTACAAGAATACTGAATGTAGTCACTAGGGACTACAAATGTAAAATAAATTCTTGACTCTTAAATGCTGAGTTTTATCCCATAGTGAGATGTGAAAGCTCATTGGATATTTGTTGCATGTAACTGTCAAATGAGAAGTAAGAAGAGAAACAGTTGGTATCATGAAATTGATCAAGTTGCTTCAGGAGAAGTGCAATTAAATGAAGCCTGGAGTCGTATAGATTTTTTTTCTATACCCATAGATGCCCATCCCTCCTCTGGCATAGCCTTATTGCCTCTGTTCCGACGTTGTCTCATCCACCCTGACAACATTGGAATTTCTCTCCCCATGCCCCATCAATGTCTGCACAAAACTACAGATTCTTTTAAGGCCCCAGGGATCTGCTCCATGACAAGGTCCAAGACACCCATGTGCTAGTTGGCCAACCATATCCCCTGGCTATCCAGCAGAGGCCAAGACCAGAACCACAATTAACAGAATAGAACAGAACTTGCTGTAGGTTTTCTCTCCATGGGATATTCATTTGGGTATTTCTTCTCTTTGTTGCAATTTTATATGTGTAGGGTCCCATTTTTTCTGTTGCTGTCAGCTCTGAATTAAGCCAGCTAAAACTGGCTGAAATAACTGAAACTGAAATAAGCCAACAGATTTCAAACTAATTATGACTAGCCAGGATGGATAGGCATAGCTAGAGACCCCTATGTTAAGGAGCAGGCTGTGAATGTTTGAGCACCCAGAGCCTTGAAAGGCCCTGGAGATCCATCAGTCTGTGCTAGGATTGTGCTTGATAATAGAGATGATCCTGTGTTATGCAGTCCTGTATAGATGATTAAATACCAGATCTGTGATGGGAAAACCTGATGGGATTTTCTGTATTTTTGTGGCAACAAGATCCTCAGCACCCCAGGCTGCTGCATGTCCAGAAACTGACTGTTGTTTGTTTGCAGATAAGTTGGACATAGGCTGTAAATCTGATGAACTGAACCACATCTGCAGGGAGGCTGATCCCATGGGCAGCGTACCTCCCATGGGCAGCATACCTGCCCAGACCCTGCTCCACAGGCACTGCAGAGTCATTTCCTCATGTAATATGTATTTATTCAAAATCACTGAGGTCCCCAATCCACACTGTCCTTCAGCATTCATGTGGTGGCTCTGTCATAGACACAGAGATGGCAAAATTACATATTTTATTTATGAGACCATGCTTTAAATGGTGCAGTCACTGAAAGGGATCGTATTCTCAGAGGGATGAGGGAACAGAGAGACATCAGCAAAGCAGGAAAAACCCTGCCTAAACTGCACATGAATATTCTTCTTTTTTAGTTGTAAAATGGACTGAATTTGGGACTGGCCAATTTAAAAATAAAAGTGATGCAGCTCTTCCATATGCAGTAAAACTGAGACATAAGCCTGACCGTATTTTTCCATAGTACCCCATCCTTTGGCACTGTGTCTATTCAGTTAGGGACATGCTTAAGAAAAGATGCACGTTTCTGCCTTAGTGAATTTAATGGTGCTAAAGTCCATCCCACTGCATGACAGCAGTTAAGTATCTGCTTAACATTGAGAAAGTGCCCATATACCTGCTGTAATCCACTCCTGAAGCAGATGATCCATCTTGTGTAAAAAGATACCTCTCCAGAAATGAACATGCCTTGAACCATTCATTTAATTACAAGTATTTAGGAATTTTAATTGTTATGTAGTCAACAGGGTAATACACTATTATTTAAAAAATTAATAATAGCAATTGAATAACAATGTAACTAGTGCTTACCCACAATTAAAATCTGTGCTGATTAGGGTGCTGCTGGAAGAACTTTTGTAATGATGAGTGCATTACCAAAACTTGAACAGTACTGTAGTCTGTTATCCCTCTTCTAAAAACCAGCAAAACAGTAAACAAAGCAAAATCCCTTGCAGGAGGAGGAGAAAAAGAAATATTTTATAGCCCTTGCAGTAATTAGTTGTTTGACCTGGAGATGAAACCCCAAGTCTCTGACTTGGATTTAAATGCTTGTTTAAATAGCAGTTGCTTTTGTGTCCTAGAAATGATGCAACACACATAAGACCAAT
>VWZF01007791.1:0-17699 GCA_013396755.1 Sclerurus mexicanus
CTGGTGTCTCGTACCCCGACATATGGTGACAGCAAAAGGGTTTTCTCCCCATCACTGTTTTTCATTACTTAAGTCTTTAAATCCCCACAGTCTCACAGTGGGCCCTGCACTGTGGTTCTGCAAGGCATGGCCCAAGCCTCAGGCTGAATCATGAAGTCCAATATGATGTCAGTCAGCGGGGAAATGGAACCTTTGCTTGGCTGTGTTCTCATCTCACCCGTGCCACTGGGTTATTGCATTACCCAGGGCAAGTCTGATCAGCTCTCTGCATGTATAAAACAATTCAGACAACAATACACATCCATCTCACAAGGGTGCTGCACAGGCCGACTAATTAACAAGCACTTGCAAAGCATTTTGGGAAGCTTGGATTTAACTTGCTCTCTAAAATTAAATTGGGGATGTGCTATTTTACTTTCCAGACTATTTCAGTTTCTGTTTCATTTCCCTTCACTATTACATGGATCCATACCCAGAACATGAACAATGAAATAGGACAGAGTTAGGATAGAGTCAGTTTAGCAGCCCCTTCTATAGAATTCCTTGTGACACACGACTTCTCTTTTCTCAACCGATAGGAATATATTTTATAATTTCATCATATACTCATGCTTTCGTTGCTGTTTTTTGGTGTTTGGTTTTTTTTTTTTTAATATATCAAGTTTTTATGAAGGTACAAAAATAAATGACTTATCAACTACTTATAAATCTTACACTTTTAGACTTTTAGAAAACTAGGCAAAATACACCTGAATTTTCTTTCAGTATATATACAAAGATGACATTAAAAGAAAATAGAAAGAAAAGCCTGAAAAACCATGAATCTCCATCCTTCTCACAGAATAGCCTACTGCACAATCATTAGAAGTCCCTCCTGCACAGGTAAGAAAGGAGACCTTTGAGTAAGATACATTGACCACGAACTCTTCACAGACAATCAGTAAAAGTTATTTAGCACAGATGTTGCTGTAATTGTGAGATACTGGGAAAATCAATGTTTAATGGCAGGCTTCCAACTCCACCCTGGCAATGCTCTTGAGTTAACATCACCAGGCTAGAATTTAAAACGTGGAATAAAATTGGCTGAGATAAGTCCTCTAAAGTTTTTATCATCACTCACAATATCCCATGTTATTATGATCCCCAAGTCACCCACAGATAAAAAGATTGTGACACGTATTCATGTACTTCTAACCCTTGCTATCTACTACCAGTTTAGGGATGATGCTTTTGTGCATACACATAACAGTATTCCTTGGGCAGGAAACATCTTTGTGTTCGCACATTACGTATACAGTGCATATTTTTTCAATATGAGAAATTATCCTAAATCTTGAGATTCTCAGACAGCCATTATTAATGATGCATATAATCATAATGCTTCAGCAAAAGGCACACAAAGAAGCAAACACAGAGAAATAAGTGACACAAAATTTGCTAAAAAATTGCCAGTGTAGCATTCTACTCATACCAATTCTGCATAAGGGATGAAGATGTTGAGAACACAGCTGACCTTGTTCATTCTTTGTTTCATTTATTGAGAACATCTTAAATGCAATCCAAGAGAATTTGTTTCACCTCTCACTCTCATTCAAGGTCTCACTCTTGTTCTATCCTAAACAATATGTGTGTAGAAAAGATATACACAAGAAATAGGATTTTCTAAGCTTAATGACATTCCTAGGTGGTATACAAGAGTCTTACAAAAATTCACAGATGTGCACACCACACAAAGGGGTAAAATGTAATTTGTAGGGGTGATTGACTGATCTCCATACATCTGTACATTCATCCCAGGATAAGCATTCCATCTGCTGCAGATGCTAGCTAGAGGGGTTTTGCAATATTAGTTTTCAAGGTAGGGAGGCATCTAGAGTATATCTAAAGGGCTGGCTGAGAGAGTGAGTTACAAGGGTAGTTGAGTTGCACAGGAGGGCTTTAAGTGGGTCAGCCATCCAGCTGCAGAACTGCGTGACATAATCCATCTGAATTAACAACACTTAAACTCTGCATAATCAGTGAGAGCACCAAGAAGAAACATCCTCTGCAAAGGTTTACTTTTCTTTGGTGTTGACATTCAGAAAAAAATCTGTTTATAATAGACTAGAATCCTGATCTCTCTGTCACTTTATCCCCTTGCATTCCCTGTATAGGAGCGTTAGTGTGTGTGACCTCTCTGTCTGACCTTAATTCTACTGAATCCCTCTCCTTTTTGCTCCTTGTGCCCAGTGAATTAAAGAGCATGCTGCCAAAAATGCTGGTGCTATTGACCAGGATTTCTATCTGCTGCCTTGAAAGCTTGTGGCTTGCCTATTGCAACAAAGGTGATCCTTGCTGTCACATACATGCAGAGGGGTACTCAAGCAAAAAGAAGGAAAGACAGACAGACACAGACCTGAAATAGTGCCTTAACTATCAAAACAGCTGCTGCAGTACTGAAGCACACAGGACCCCAGTCTACGGAGTGCACCACAACAAGTTTATAACCTAGAACTTGAGTACCTTCCAATGCCCTACGACAAAAAGTGACTAATGTCTACCGTGTGGTTTGCATCTCCTCTCCCACACCCACACACACATGTACAGACTGCATGACTTAGGAAAAAACTAAACCTGTCAATGAAGTATGTCTAAAAGCTGAGTGAAAAAGAACTTGGGCACATCTTGATTGATGACCAGATTTTATGGATTAACAAAAAAGCCACTGTGACTGCATAGCCACATAATATGCTTTGCACTACTCTTTTTGGAGTGCAAGACATTTTTAAAGGTAAGACAAAACTCCAGACTGATGCCTTGGGAAGGGTTGCACTCTTCAGGAGATAACAGTCACTGGTATAGAAAGCAATAAAAAGACATATAAGGAAAATATGTCAGTAATACAAAGCTTTGCTTGTGGAACCTATTCCCATAATTAGTGTGTTAATCCAAAAGGTACCTCACTGACCTTTGGGGAGTATTCAAGATATAAGATGTATTTCAGTGGGAACAGTTTTGTTAGTCTGTCACAGAAATATTTGGGTAAAATAAAGCAATGAAGTGATTAGGAAATTGCTAGTTGCTGACCTCTTCTCTTATGGAACTGTTTGTACAGAGAGGTATAACTTTCTTGTCCATTTTAGGAAAAACTGATTAGCCAGTTACATTATACCTCTGATGCACTTTGAAAAATCCATCCAACCTTGGCAGAATTTTTCCTCTAACAAATAAACTGCTCAGAATCATCAGAAGCTCTGAAATAAAACACATGTTTGCAGAGTAATTTTCCTTTGTCACAACTAGACTTCAGTGGAATATTCTTTAAATATTTTAGGGTGCCTACATTCAGTAGGATCCAAAAGAAAGGGATAAAATTATTTCCAAAGCAGAGAAAAGAAAAAACACTCCAGATCTTTTAGCTGCTCTCACACATTGAGCAGAACCTTACCAGCTGCCAGGATCAAAGCTTAGTGCAAGTTCCTAAAGGAGCAAGCAGCTACACAGTGTGACTGCTGATTACACCTTCCCCAGAAAACCTCAAAATGGAAACTTTATTAAAACAGGATTATGTTAAGGCTGTGTTCCTCGTGTCTTCATTGGATTGAGCTCATGCAGTAAGAGGCGTATTTAACAGCAGTAGTAAACCACAAGCTGAGGTACATGAAGTGTAGCCTCCATCCCGTCCTTTGATCAGAAGAATTCCAGCCAGAACGTATGGATGCATATTGCAGGATATCCATGGGTATTTTTTACTGTTTACTTTATTTCTGCAGCTGACTTTTCTGATTTAGTTTCATGGTGCTCAGCAAGTGTATCCATCACAGTGGCCAAAGCAACAGGACCATGAGGATTGGTGCCACTCTCATCAGTGGTCCTGTTGATGTCAGACCAAGTAGGACCTGTGGTGTAGCATAAAAAGCCATGCCACAGCATAAGCAAGTGAAGAGACCCATTACAGCTCTGTCCTGGCTGGAATACATGGAACATGTTTTGACATCCTAAAATTAGGCTTCCACTTCTACTGCCATGGAATGCCTCAGTAGAACTCTCCTTGCTTTTAGGTTAAAACTGAATCCTCAACAATGTGGAAGTTTAAAAGATTTCTAATTTTTCAGAGAAACTCATTAAGTTAAAATACAACCATTGCAAGGAAGAAAAGCAACTGTGCACATTTGGAATTTCCCTACCTCTAGTTTACCTAGGTACATTGCAAGGAACAAGAAAATATTACAAAATGCTTTGCTTCCTTTCTGTCCCAAATGAAACAAAAAGATTGAAGGAAAAAAAAAAGTAGAAGGAAAAGAGGAAAAAAGTTCTTATCTTTTTCCTAAATAAGTGGATGCTGTTATCTTACTCAAGACGTTGGCTAGGACTATGATGGTTCTTCTATCCCCTATTAAAGAGTATTTTGGTAAGCTGCTTCCACCTACTGCTTCTGATGAAGGAGCCCTTTCTTTCACAGGACTGCAAAATTTCATTAAAGGTCTCCTCTTTGAATCCAGGTTCTGGAAAGGTGCAAATACACTTATCATTCAGAAGCTGATAAGAATATATCCAGAGATTCACAGAAAAACATACATTTTCTTTTCCTGCAGAACTTTAGTACTTCTCTTCAAGGGTTTTCTAGAATATTTCAAGGGATAAAGTTTCCACTACATCCCTTGGGACATTACTAGACTCATAAATCTCAATGTCAGGAAGTTTTTCCAAGGCATACCACCAAAACTTTCACTTGAGTTCACTCCATCTTTCCCTTTATTATTGCAAGCAATTATTTAATTCATGAGAATACTCTTACAGTGTTTGTAGACTTCCCCATCTGCAAGTCTGCCATTGCCTAAGCAAACTGCAGCTACTTACTTTAATTTAACATTATAAAGCAATCCCTTCAGTTCCCTCAACCTTCTCACTGATTTATTTTACAATAGTTTTTTTTTGGTACTAGTGTGCAGTGAGGTTGTATGTCCTTCAGTTTGTAGTCCTTTTGAACAGAATACCAGTATCTACAATTACAACATAGGATTTCAGAGTTTAACTCTTTACTAAGAATAAATGAAACAACATACTTTTTCCCTTCTGTGTATATTTCAGAATTATATTTACTAGCACTTGTAACTGTTGGTGAGAAGCCAGATGACAACACTACTATTATTAATAATAATATTATTATTTCTGCACTGTCCATTTGCAGGCACAAATTATTTCAGTAACTTTTGTACTGCAAAATACAAAATTCCTCACTTCTGATATGACTGAGCTCAGACTGAAAGGTTCAAAATGTCATTTCTATCCATTGTAGACTTCTCTGATGTTCCCTACACCAAGGGGCAAATCAACCATTGCAATTTCATGCCTGCTTTATGCACACTTCTGATAGGAGCAGACTGTGTTTCTTGACCCCTAACAGAAGTAATATCAAACCCAGGTCCCAAACACACACACAGATATGTTCACTTTGGATTTTGATCCTTAAAAAGAAAAAAGTCCAGTCTGAACTGATTGATTGCTTTGCCTAAAACCCATGAACTTTCTATTTTACGTTTCTGAAACAATGCTAGAAATGCCTTTGCACTGTTAATGCACTGTGTGCTCTGTGAGAGTACAAATAGTACAAAGCTTTAGCAAGTTCACATACAAAAGCCACAGTGACACTAAATGCATGAAGACTTTGCAGTAAAAAGGATGATTTTTTTCACCTGTGTCAACAGTTCTAATTGAGTAAACTACAAATACTTTGAACCTTTTAAAATATTATAAAAATTCTACACGGAAAATGGAAGTACCTCATTTAGTACACCTACATAGTTAAATATGGAACTTCCTAGAAACTTGAAAATTCAAAGAAAGAATAGAAGTTCAGTCTACTGTTCATTTTATTCAAAGATTGGTCTAGAAGCAAGTTACAACTTTTTAAATGTACATTCCTATAAAAAATGTATAATTTCTTTGTTCTGCTTTTCTTATCATATAGATCTCTTGGAAAGGCCCCATTATCAGACCATATTTTCCCAATCCAAAACAACATCAAAAAATAATTTCATATTAAGATACACTTTCCTCTTTACTAAAGGTAGACATGACATTTTGGAGATATTGCTGAGCAGGGTTAGCCTGGGAAGTAAAGGATATAATGAGTAACTATGTGTGATGCTGTAAAGTGGTTCAGGAAAAAATGATCCTTACAGGAAAAATAGAAATCAAAAGCAACTTGTCTGAATTTTAGCAACACATCACATCCCATTCACGGGTCAAGTTCAAATAAGGTCTCCTTGAAACCCCATGTCATATATCACTATTAATTAGTTACTTATCAATTCTTCCTTTTATTTGAAATTACCCTGAAAACACTCAGGTTCACACTCAGCCATAGATTCAGATGAGCTTTGAAACACAAACACAGCCTTAGCCAAAACCCAGAACTATGTCTGAGCACCCTCCCTCCATACATGTGCTCTGTCCAGCTTTCTGGTACTGATGTAATATTTGCCTTGACACAGTAAGGATTTCAGAAGGTATAAGCCTAAATGAGTTCAAACTCTAATGATATACATTTTAATCCTCCTCCAGGCACATACTTGGACACTTTTTTATATCAAATCTAAGCATCCTTCATTTTGTCCCTTCAGCATCTCATTTAGCTTATCCTTCTGATAGATTGGAATGTCACTCATTATTTCCTGTCTTCTCATCCAAATACCAAGATGGCTAATATACTTTAGAGGAGCCTTTATTTATGACTCTCTCCCACCCTGCTTTAATTTCAGGGGATGGAACCGGTAATGTTTTTTTTAATAGGCTTGTTTTAATGGACTACAGGATATTGTTGTAAGGTCACTGACCACACTGACAGGAGAGAAAAGACTATGAATCTGTATTATTTTCAGGTCACTGATTGACCAGGAGAGAATGGGCTGTGACTGGGAAGTGCCAGCTTTCATTATTCTGCCTTGGTCTGCATGACCTTTCATTTCCACTGCCCTTCCCTACCTCTGCTGTAACAGTCTCCTCTATCTTCAGTTTTTCTCTTTAAGTATCCCTTTTCAGTTGTAAACTCTTTGTTCCTATGAGGAACACTGTCAGGAGTTTGAAGCAGTTTGTTCAGGGCTGGTTCTGTCCCAGGCCTCTACCCAGTTTGGTTCCCAAACCTCTCTCTCTCTGTCATGTATAAGTCACACAGCAGGGCTGTAACAATGCAGCTTCAGCCCGTGGCAAACATCCATATGGCTCAAACTAACCCTGGGTGAACAACTACAGCTCACACAGTTGCCTCAAAGTGCTGTATCCACTAACCCATAAAAATACAACCTATTTTTCAAATAATATGACACTCAGCTATTGTGAAATTTGTTTTAATTCAATGGTTTTCCCCATAAGTGCTCTGCCTAAAATAGAGAATGACCTAGCAGCAACAACATAAAGCACAGTGGTCTGGGCTTAGGCGACAGTGATGTTTGAGAGATGATGTCCTGCCTCTGGGCTTACAGAAAATGCCCTGCTCTTCCTACTTTTTATCCATCACTACAGTTCTGCTGGGTATCTGCCTTTTCTGTAGTACTGCCAGTCTCCAGTCTGCACAGTGCAGGTTTTGTAATGCATGTAACTACAATATCATTTGATACATAACCAAGAAAAATTAGGAAATTTTGCACAATAACAGAATAGAATAAAGGAGAATAGCGTGGCATTTGAAGCAGGATGAAGATCATAGAAGAAGAAATTGAGGAACTGAAAAGAAGGAAAGAAGAATGAATATGGCTTCAAAATGTTCTTGCAAAAATATTTCAATCTTTATTCTTCATTTATTCAAAGTACTCTTTCTTCATCTCCACTACCAGTGATTCTTCCTACCTGAACCGGTTACATCAGAAAACAATGCAATAATATTCCTAATTTATATAATTCTGAAATATTATAAAGGAAGGAGATATTTAGAAACATAATACTTAACTGACATTTGGGGCAGAGAGAAGGATGTGAAAGCAAATAGAAGCAATATCAGTAAACAATTGAATACAGATCTTTTGCCTCCTCCTGAGAAACACTTGATAGTGTCAGAGAAAAGATAATGGATAAGGTCCATCACACTTCCTAGGCTCTTTGGGTTTTGCTTTTGTTTAGCTGTTGTTTTTTCTTAAATCTACAAAAAAACTCCTCCAAAGACACAGATTAAGAACTTTTGGCATGAAAAATCAACATCAAGGCTTCCAAACTATTCTCAAGCAAGGGACTGTTCTCAGCTCTCAGCACTTCTTGCATTTTATCATTCCCCTTACTATCAGTCCTTTCAAAGATAAATGTGATGTTGCTCTGTGCACCATTTAGCAAGTTCCTGAAAAATCTGAAAACCTGTTCTTTCTGAAACATAGAAATTGGTCCTACTAACTTTTGCCTTTAGAGAGGCATTTGGTCTATATAGGAGAGACACAGCACACCAGAAACTTTGGCTTTTCCTAAGTATGAGATGATTAGGACAGCTGAGAATGATCAAGTACCAACGATAAATAGTCTGGCAAAGCACAGGGCTTATAGCAGCAGAAGAAAAATCAACAGGCCCAAGCCTTTGGGCAAGAGGTAAGACAGCGTAATCATCCAGGGGGTTAGTCAATAGACAATATAAGGGTGCACATTGCAAAGTTTTATTATTGCAAATCATTGATTGCTTACATACAATGCCATTTACTTTAATTCCACATGTTCAGCACCACATCTGTCATTGGTGTATTGGTTCATGTTTTTAAGATGCTCACATATTACATTTTAGCCACTCCATTTCACACTAACAGCAATACTACGTAATTCATCACTGTCACTTCAGGCACTGTTCTGTAGCTGACTTGACCTGCAAAAGGAAGGCAATAAAGATGTAGAGCAAGGGTGGCTCTTTGAAATCTACTGTGTCAAGCCCTGTGGCAACATGCTTTTAGTTCTGAATTTCTTGAGCAAACTCCAGCTCAAGACAATTCTTCGGTGAAAGGCGGAAGAAAAGAAGTTTCTATCCCTGCTGCCAATGATTAAAGTCATCAGTCTGCTAGCAACTGTTACGCAGATGGACAGGTAATTCCTAGACAGAAAGCTCCACAGTTCTGAAGAATTTTATAAATTCTGCACAGCTCAGAGACATGACCTTCTGCATCTATCAGGCAGAGTGTGTTTTAATGGAGGCACATATTTGCCTTTGCAAACTGAAATTGGACAAGACTGAACATCAGACATCCATCTGTACTTAGGGTCTGACAGCCTGCAGTGCAACCACATTTTCAAGAGCAACTATTGAGATCTAAAACATCATCATTTCAACCCAGTCACTGCAGCAGATCAGAGTGTTATACAACAACTCTTTATTTCTATGATTCTGTATAAAGACAGTCAGACTTTGCAAGATCAGTGTAAACCCATGAACAAAACAAAACAGCACAATAAAACAAAACAACAAAAGGAATCCATAGGAAAAAAATACTATTGTGTTTTAAACAGCAATACCCAGAATAAAGTAAATTCTCAAGTACGTGAAAGAGATGGCTGGAGTACTTGTGCCTATTTCCTTATTACTTTGCTGTTTTATGGGACTGCTCATTTCTTCCAGAAGTAGGAGTGTAACTATTTCAGAGTTCAATGCAGCCACAAAGAGAGCTCACCAGAATGCCTTACAGATGCATTTTGATCTCTTGCATGACAGTTGCTATTAATAATGAAGCAACGAGGAACCAGTGATGTGGAAAAAGTGCGTAGAGAGTCTAACATAAACTCACAAACATTTTAGGCAAACCACAGTAACCAAAACAATGCCCACTGAGGCTTTTAGGTATAAATTCAACACAGTAGGCAATTATTTTTGTCTTTAATTTCATCTACTAAGAAAAAAATAAAAATAAAACCTAAGCTTCTGATGAATCTAGCTAAAACTATCCCAGCAAGCCAAAAGCATGCCTCACAGAGAAAATGAAAATAATTCACTGCTAGAAGACACAAATCAAAGCACCAGCTGAAGTCAAGTGTCCTGCAAAGATATAAACCCTCTGTCCTGAATGTTAGAATGAAAAACTTACACGTCCATGCCAGGAAATGAAAAATTGATCAGGAAAGGCTCAGGTTAGAGGGCCCACCCAGACAGAATTTGCTTTCATAGCCTCCAAAAAGATTCAGTGCCTCCTAGAATAAGACATCTACCCTGGAACAGCAGTTTGATAAAGTTTCCCTGATATAGGTAAATAATGCCTACTGCTTGGAGTTCAACATTGCAGCTGGGCAGATTTTAGTAATTTCAAAGAAGTCTGGATGACTTAATGACAAATAACAATAACATTTCTAATTACTTTTGCCTTCAAAATTTTTCAGTATTTGGTCAGTTAGAGAATCAGGACTGCAGAAAGAAAAATAAGGTTTTCATGGGAAGCTAAATATTACAATCCCTCACTCCTGTCAATTAGATAACCCAAAAATCACATTAACTGTCTGGTTCTAAACCTTAAAAAACCATCCCATTCCCTTGGGTGTTATTCAACTTGTCAATTACTCATGCTGGAAGGGGTAGGCAGCTAATTTAGTTCCCATCATAACTATTCCAGTGCTGTGCCTGACAAATATATTACCCAGACTAAGTAAAAGGGCAAATAATTGTGCAATCTTGATTTTCTATCAGTATTTTAATTTAATTTCTAAGACCTAATATTTTTATGCCTTCTAACAAAACCTTCGTCCGTGTATCTACTTCTACAGAGAATGCACAAGAATAATTATCAGTGAAAAACAAAAGGAAGCAAGATATAGCTAATCACATTCCAATATTAAGGGAAAAAAAAACAACAAAGAACCACCAACACCCAGATATTGACCTAAATCATTACTTTTTATCACAAAAAAAAATTGAAAACCAAATTATTCTTGAATTAAAGCTTACAATTTCTGATATATCTAGAAACATTACATAAAGGCTAACAGAAGCTTATAGGACCTACCATCATTAAACAGTTTAATCTTTTATAGTAATTCAGTGCATTAAAAAAAAACAACAAACCCACATTAAAAAGGAGGATTACTTGGGAGAAGTAACAAGCTGCTCTGCAATGTTACTTCCCTCCTGGCCACCTAGCAGAGAGTTGTGTGCCTACCAATGAAACTAGTGAACCTTCCAACTGGAATTGATACACCTTCCCAAAGCCCTACAAACCTACCTTGACTCTTTTCTCCATATAGATGTCTGACCCGGGGAGAGGTTATGGAGATAGATGGGCATGAGGTTTGATTCTGTACAGTCTGTGAGGACTGTGACAGTAAGTACACCTCTAAAATGGAACAGAGTTTTTTCAGGGCTAAGGAGTCTAAGAACTGAGTTCTCTGTAGATGGCTCTGAGTCTTTTGGTGGCTCCAAGACCTTTGTGGCCTGGATCAAAACCTTTCTGAGGTAGAGCAATAGGTCACTGAAGAGATTCTGCTCATCATTTCTGATAGAAGATAAAGAAAAAAACATTCCATGCCTGCTTTTCCCATCTTCAAACTGCACATATCTGGAAACAAGGAGGGAAAAAAATAAACCCTCAAGAAAAAAACCCCAGAAGGTCTATAGAAAGTATTAGGAGGCAGCAAGGAAACTTTCACAGCGCTTCCCTTCTTACTTCCCCTTCTCCAGATTCCCATTAAAAGCAAACACTGCTGCTTAGGTAGCCATGGGCTTAGCTTGCAGAAATATTCACAATCCAGGACCCTAACGTTGAATTTCCCAGTACTATATAGAAATCTGTGAGTGCTCAGAAAAAGCCCCCTCCAAACACAAAACAAAAAGGAACACAGGAATCTGATCAAATGAAAACTGATAAACATGGTCCCAAAATGGTATCCTAAAAAAAAAATTTAAAAAAATAAATTCTTCATTACAAAGATGCAGTGAAGAAAAATTTTCTTTTCCTCCTTTTTTACTTCCCCCCCACCACCCCCTGAGAAGAGTTTGTTTTTCTTTGAATAAAAATAACTTCATTGGCAAAAAGTGAATTGTGGGCAAAGTTCTCTAATAGCAAAAGTAGTTTGATTCAATTTTATTTCTGATACTCAAATTCCATTCCTTCTCTGGCCCTCATATCCAGTCACCATGGCAACAAAAGTGCTGAAAAATCCTTTGTCCATTTCATAATCATTTAATCATTTAACAACAAAAGAGATTGGGAATGGGAAAGTGGATTAGTGCAAAACACCAAAAGGAAAATAAGCTGTGGTATTGATGCATTTTAGTCAACAGTATCAAAAAAAGACAGATTCGACCCAGACTCCCCCCCCCAAAAAAAACCCAAAAAAACAACAACCAAAACAAACCACAAATCAAACTGAAAAAGGAAAGGAGAAGGACCAATAGTAAAGAGAAATGGCTTACAGGATCTCTGTTTCCATACTGCGAGTAGATTTAAGTCTCTCACTATGCTCCTTCATGCACCATAGTGTCTTTTTCTTTTTTTCCCTAGGGGAATCTGCATGCTGTCTGAAATGTCCTTCCAGTAACTGAAAAAATCCAGGGAAAAATCCAGAAGATCTGTAATGAGCCCAGAAGATGAGTAAACAATGTTCTTAATCAATAAAAGCCACATTCTGGAGTTTGTCTTACTTCTTCCTCTTTGTCAAAAAGGAGGGCTTGATTTACAAGGGTATTTCAATAGAAAATTTCTGAAATGCCCAACCTAATCCACTGTGAGGATGCCTTGGCAAAAATCTTTGTCACCTTTAAGAATCAGGACTTAAGCTCCCATGATGATTACACCATTGTTGTTGAGCAGCTGGTATAACCAAAAGAATAAGATCATTCTGGGCAATTTCACGTCAGGGTGGAAACCCTCCTGCCCAGCAGACTGAAGTTTCCTGTAGCATGTCTTTGTCCCTGACATGCATAAGATGAAGCCCAGTTCAGCTCTGAGGGGCAGTCACCTCTTTGTCCTCACCAAATCTGTCCATGGGACAGAGCTACAGGATGGATGACACGTGGAAGAGTGGACATCAAATGAGGTTTTAGGCAACTAGACAGATACAGTGCACCAGCAATGATATGGTGGCCAAACAACTTCAGGAGAAAGCCACAATGCTGGATCTCATTCCCTGCACATACCCTTAATATCCACACACAGGACACACTGCTCTTGCTCTTACCAATAGCCCAGATGTGAATTAAATGATTACTTAATTTTTTTAATTTCACATAATAGCCTTTCCCTTCCAAAAAAATCCCAAACGAACTCAGCAATCATCGTGAAAACAGTCAATTTATCAGAACATCCAGGTCAGCTTTCTGCCCATCAATCTAGATATGGACTTGGAAGCTATCAAGGCAGTGATTTAACATACACTTTCTCCTCATGTTGAGAGGCAAAACTGTATCTATCCTGACAACATTTTATTAAACAGTTCGTTATCTGTTTAAGATAATTCCAGGGAAATGGAAATGATTTTTAAATCTTGATGCTGAAAGTCAACAGCTTCTGTGTTATTGGTAGCCCATTTGATATGGGAAACTGCAAATGATCAAATATTCTTGATGTACCCTTGGAAAAATGTTGCATCCCAAAGAAGGTGGTGAAGAGAGGGAAGAAATTTGTGTGACAATCTTGGCCACTCATGCCTGCCAGGGAAGAGCAGCTTTGCTCTTCAATGGATATTGCAAATACTTTATGAAAAATATCTTCTGAGTATTCCTGTAACAGGGAAAGGTACAGAATGTTTACATAGCATTGAACTGATATGCCCTAATGTTTTTAAAATAATTGCTGTTTCTCTGTAATAATGTATCTTCAGGCTTTTTAAATTATTTGTCATGATTTCTCTGAGGTGACACATCACTGTGGTATCTTGGCAATTATTCAAACATCTCTTAGGTAGGAAAAGCTGCATTATTCTCACTGCAAAAAAAGTCTCACTGCACACTACAGACTTCTCCTTCAAAACCAAAATATATGAAGGTCACTAGTCAAGTCTTGCTTACATTTTGCAGTTCTTTTAACAAAAATTTCCCCTTTTTTCAATAATGGAGAAATAGTGAGCATTCATCCTCCTCAGATCTTATCCCAAAAGGGTCATTTTAATATATGCTTTCTCTTTAAATCAGGAAAGTTTGAATGTGGGTAAATGAGTATAGATAACTTTGACAACCCATTGCCCAACAAACTGAAAAATCAAATATAAAAAGTCCAGAAATAGGGATCTTTGGATTTAACTCCCAGCCTCAAGTAAACAACCAGAAAAGACTTTTGTTTTTAGCTGCCTCTAGATTCACATTGCTTCACACTCTGGGTTTTTTTTCTGCAGTGCAAGGACATGTTAAATCTAAATTCTTGTCCCAGATACTGATGTGAGCACCATGGCAGACACAGACCCATGGGAATTTTCAACCTGATCTGCAGTTCTTACTCATATTTATGTAACATTGCTGTGAATAAGGGCTTCTAAGACTGCTTACTTCAGTACCTATTCCTGACCTGAAGCACAGTGCTAAGCACAAGCTTAAACAGACAAGCCATGTTGTACCTGAAATAAAAATGACCATTGAAGTAGCTTTCCCCTGCAAACCCCCATGTGTTCCAAACCTTGTGCAAGAATTCAAACTAAAAAAATGTCTCAGTTGTTCCCAAACCCCACGATAATGCCACCAGAACATTTATATTCAGTTTTATGCCAGTCTGGACCAAAACCTAATTGATAACTTCCCAAAGTAGGCAAGATACACTACAACCTGAGGTTTGAAAATTCTTATTGAAGCCTGCTGTGGGCTTCCATTAGTGACAGCTAGCCAAAACCCCTTCTAATAAAACAGACAAAGGGGGAGGGATTGGGCTGAGCACTGATATTTTCATACACCGTCACAGTGTGGCAATTCAGGCTGGGACCACCAACATCAGCAAGAGAACACGTGCATAAAATGAGGTGTAATTTGTGCAAATAAAGGCCTTATAACCAAATCAGAACATTATAGACTGCAGATGCCTGTGCTGCAGAGCAGTGCAGAAATACACTATTCAGCCTTAGCTAACTCATTTAACTTTTTGCCAGGGTAAATTACCCCATGCTGAACTCTGTGCTATGGAGTCTAAAGTGCTACTATAACCTGAGCTACATTTTTAAAAGTGATTTCTCATCTTTCTGCATTGCATTACATTGTTTTTACATTGTAATTTACAGACATTCCTTGCCTTATTTTGCACACATACAGGTATCTGTTTAGTAATTAAAATCTCTCCTCTAATTTTTTTCTTCTTTTACTTTTCATTTTTCACTTTGAATGTTCTAAAATTTGTTCTAGCAAAAAACGTTGCCAGTTTTTCCAGTCATTCTCTACTGACTCACATAGGTAAGAGGGGAGAGGCAGATTCCAAAAAGGAAAATATACTCCTCTTGCAAATAGTTAAAATAAAAATTCAAAATTCAGTCTGTTCTGAAGGTGGGGGAAAAACTCAATAGATCTTTATTTGTCTTTTACACTTTGTACCTTAAAAATACTCCTAGGTTAGAATTCAGAGATTTTCTTTCCGCAATCCCAAGCCAAAGAAAATTACTAAAAGGTAATTGGTAAATCCTTACCAATTAATTTGAGTTTAGAAGCCAGAGCTCTCTGTAAATAGCTAGATCATACAGCAGGTAGGCCAAAGTCACAAAAAAAGGCAGGAGTACTAATACTCCACACCTGATTCTGTAGCTTTTAAGGAAGAGAACAACAAAAGGATAAGGAGAGAAAATATGAACCACATAGTTAAAACCAACCACTTAACTTTGCCACATGCTTCTCTCTCTTTCTTCCAACTGTGTTATGGAGCAGACAGAACAAGAAAATCAAGTATAAGCAAGAGGGCAGCAACTCGAAGTCAAAGACACCAATATACCTCCTTATGAAATCTGTCTCTTAGTAGTACAGTTATTTTCAGGCATCAGGTACTAGGATATTCAGGCCTTTCATCTAATGCAATCCATATTGAGTCACTGGGTCACCCATATCTTGTCATGTTACAGTTTTGTAAAGCCTGTGTGGACTGTATATTACTATTACTGTGATTTTACTATGCATGTGTCATGATGACATTAACTAGGTACTACACAGAAATGGAAAACTGACTTCTACTTCAAAGAATTGGACTCATTAGTTAGCACCTGGCTCTATTTCTATGTGGTAACTTTGAGTAAAACTGGGAGGAAAAAAACTTTTTTGCATTGTAGGCAAATGTAATTTTCAATGTATTGAAAGGGAAGCTCTACAAATTAACTGCAGACAGAAGTGGGTAGTAACTCTCCTCCATACAAGTCTCATTTTGTTCTCCCAAGGTAGGATTCACCATTAAGTACCACTGGGAAAGGAGTGTGCTATCATTTTTTATGCAAGTAGATGTTTTAAGATGCAAAAAGGGCTCCAAAAAGTTTGTCTTTCTGTCCAGCTAGCTTTTTCTTTGGTTTTGTGCAAAGTTCATCAGTTTTAATATTCAAATTTAGGTGACTGCCTCCTATGATCTCAGACATCTTGATTTAAGTTTCCACAAATTCAGAAATTTAACAGTTAGCAAACTGAAGTATCTTTGTTCTTAAAAAGGAGTTGGCTGTATTGTAACACAGCTGCTTACCACTTCATTGGGATAAAAGGAAATAACTAAGGGAAAGATGCCCAATATTTAACTAGTGATGTATTTAAATAACTATTGTTATTTTATAGTAAAACAATTGTGTACTAAAATATAATCTGTCATTTCAAGTAAATAGCATTATTCCTACCTATAATTAAAAATTACTCTTCAACATTTAAACACTACCTATATTTAAGAAGAATCCCATGGTATGAAAACTATTTTGATTCAGAATACTACCTATGCAGAAGTGTAGCCACTGCTATGAGTGATCCTCTCCACAATGGGTTAGACTACAAAACAAGCAACCAGAGAGAAAGTATGAAGTAAATGAAAAACTTAATAGTCATGTAATTAATTATTTGCCTTTTATATAACATCACAATAATTACACATCAAGTTGGTTCACATAGGTGGGAACAGAGCTCTACTATTTATATTCACACAATTTTTCAGAGGAAATTTTATTTAAAAACACTTGCAACAAAATTGGAAGTATTTGATCTCTTACTATATAAAGAAATCCAACACCTCCATATGTTACTATGTCAGAGACACTTAGAAATAAAAGATAAAGGTGAAAAATGCACTTCATTCTCATTCCTTTTCAGTTAGACAGTTTTTCAGCAAAGTTTTCCAGTTTTATGGATCATGTCGGTGACAGATGAAAGGTCTGTGCAGCACAGAATTTATTTTTCTTGCAGAAATAACATTCCACGAGTTGTGCCAGGAGATGGCAAGTTTTATGTACTTATTTCATTTGAAAACATCTGCACTAGATAATATATGCTGCTGGGTCACATGTTAAATAACATTATTTTATGTGACTGCATATAATGGCTGTTTTGCATCTTCTTTTTAATGTTTTGTAACTAAGCATAATTGTCTTGGATCATTAATTGAAGTTGCTGTAAATTAACCCTTAATGCTTTTATACTTAGTTTTTCAGTTAAATAAGGTCTGAATCAGTTGCATACTTGATAGGAGCCATTTCCAGAAATATGACTCAGGAGGTACCTACATTATAAGTCAACTTCAAATACATTCTCATAGTGCCTCTTACCTCCTAAAACCTCATATGCCAACAGATTTTTGATAGAAGAATTTGCAAACCATCCAGTTTTCTGTTCCTGAATGTAGTGGTTT
>VWZF01007795.1:0-10919 GCA_013396755.1 Sclerurus mexicanus
CGCAGAATCAGTCTTGAAGAAAATGGACAACACAGGAAGAACCCTGCCTCACCAGTAGTGCCGATGGGCACTTTCCACTGTGCCTTTTGCAATCAGACTTGCCTATCTTGCATTGGCCTTTTGAGCCATCAGCGGCCTTGCAGCAAGAATGTGTAGAGCCCTTCCCAAATCTTTGTTTGCAAAGCCTTAGCCATGATGATGACTGCCTTCCTGACTGATGTATTAAAAAGAGAGCAGAACAATGAAGGATGTATTTGCTTTGATGACAGAAGAGTTTGACTGAATAAATCTTGATTACTGTTAATATACAAAATTAAATCTATAGTCTAGTTTTGTAGCACTGACAGGAATGTTTAAAGATTATTCTCTATGTTACTCAAACTCTATTCCTATCATTGTTTAGTTTCCTGCAGTAATAAAATTCTTTTCCTCTCCCAGCACTGATATGCTGGCATAACCTTGATCTTTTTAGAGACTTACTGCTGCAACACAATCTGATTTGGGTAAGAACCCTTGGATGATTAGGTGATAAGCACTGGGAAAAACTGAATGTGTTAGCACTGGACAGAAGTTTCATATGTGATTATTCCAATCAAATACACAAGTAGCTTTTGGACCCAACTTATTCTGGTGTTTGTCCTTCAGAGCAAAAGGTGTCAGTTACCAAGGTACCAATGTCCTTAATAGTTATTGTACTTTATTTCACTGGCTAAGCTCCAGGTATTTCAGTGCTTTTCCCTGTTATGAGCAAAAAGTTGTCTGTAAAACATGCTCCGTACTACTGGGAAGTGACTGTTACCCATCAGGACTTTGTCATAACTCAATCTTTCTATTTCCATTCAAAACGATATTCTGCTAGATCATCTTTTACTAATGAATGTAAGAAATGCTCAAAATAATAAGTGGAACCTATGTTTCTTAAAGTCCAGTGCTAGGCTGACTGAGACAGAGTGAATGGCCACGAGCAGAGGTCACAGAATGTGCCTACAAGGGAAATCAGAACAGCAGCCATGAGCTTTTTGCTTAGCGGAACATTACTGAAGTCAAACTGCCTCTGCTTGGAGAAAATGCAAGTGCCATCATTAGCCTTCAGGAGAGTGCTGGAACAGTATGTGTGCTGTTGATTTTGAGAGTATTTACTTCCCTTCTGACACACACATTAAGAACTAAGAGTAAATACTAAGATATCTTAATTATCTTACTGCCTTTACTATGCTATGCTTGGTTTTCATCCTGGGAATCCATATGCTAAAGGCTTGTGGAATCAGCCAGACAGAATGTCTGGTTTTTTCTTCCTAGAAATGAAATAGTAATCACTTCTTAAAATAGAGATTGACCCAAAGTATAATTCTAGTGTAGTTAGCCTTTGATAATACTGATACAGTGCAGCATTCATTTGTAGTGCTTGCAGCTTTTATTTATAGTTAGCAAATATGTTTGTCCTTGAGATTCACTTAACCTTTTAAGAATAAGTTAAAACTAGAAGTCACTGGTAGAGAGTTCATCTGCTAAAAAACAAAAAGCTAAACTGCTTTTAGATTTGCTGTTCTTTCTCTGCAGGCAGTAAGATGCCAGCTTCTTACTTTACCAACACAAATCCCATTTGCATTAATAATGCCATATTCAATGTAGTGAAGGAAAAGATGCAATTAAGTTCCCCTCAATAGATACAGACCAGGTTGTAAAGCACTAAAAAGGAAATATGGCAAATAATGAGCACAGATTAGCAAACCAAACATTGAAGTAGAGTTGATTCCTGGCAAAACCAGGTTTCACTTGTGATAATTCAACATTTGATTTAGATCTTTTCTGTAGAATAGTTGGCTAAAGTATTTTGTCATATATTTCATCATATCTGACACATCTTGTTTTAGAAGTGTCCTACATAGGTACCAAGAAAGACAATATTGTAATAAGGATTTACTAACAGTCTTTCCTTAGCAAGTCTTATATGATTTCTGTTGCTCTGAGCCTTCCTGTATCTAGACTTGCACTTTAACTCCGATCACAGAATCTTTTGATACAAAAAAAAACAAACAAAAAACCCCCCAAAAAAACCAAAGCCTCTCTAGCCTAAAAAGGATGAGCTTTGCCTTATTAACAGTAAACTGATTTTTAATCAGCATAATTAAAAAAAATTGTAACAGAATTTTAATAGAAACTAACGGTGCCCTAGGTGTAATAGTTTTCAACTCTCAATAGTAAAAGAATGCTATTTCATTGATAAAGTGCTAATTTGTGAAGATTTCATTAATAATCTCAAAAAGTAATTGTTAATTTTAAAGAAGAATAAAATGAAATAGGAAAATGTGATGTTTGTGTTTTACAGGTTTGACTTGTTATCTATCACTCTTAAAATTAGTGAGGGTATTTTAATTCATTTTGGTGTTACTTTTGTTTATTTTACTTGTAAGTACATTGAGTAAAATGTGTCTTATACAAGAAATTGACTTCTCGGACTTTGGAAGAAAACTCTCTCTATTGACATCTGACACACCCTTGAACTTTATGTCACTATTCAGCCTGGATGTAGATTCAAATTTAAACCTGCAATATCTCCAAACTCCAGTGGTCACATGGTACAGCAGAATTCCCCTCTACTTGAACGAAACTAGTTTCCTCTAGGTATTTCTGACCATGTTGGATATACCAGACCCTTTCTCAGTGTTGTTTAACTCTTTGTTTCTTCTTTGTCCTCTTTGCAGAGGTGGTGCTGAAGCTGAAAGTGAGCTAAGGAGGAATAGGATTATTCTACAAGAGCAGGCTTTGTGTTCATCTAGAGCTACGCTTACACCTGGCAGGAAGAATACTAAGCTTCCAAATCTGTAGTTAGTCCTTGCTCTTCTTTCCTCTCTAAGCTCATGTGCATTTAATTTCTTGCATTTAATGATAAAGATATAAACCAAACTTTATATACTTTTTTGCATACAGAACTTCTACACTGATAATTAAAGAGCCATTTAATTTGCTATGAGTGGTTTGTCTACCAGGAAAGACAACTCAAGAAAGGCTTATTTTGCTAATGATATTGTCTCTCTGTTGGGTTTTGTTGCTGTTTTGTTCTATCACTTTTCTTAATAGGCAACAATGGAACTGAATGTAAGTTGCTCCTGGTGTTCAGAGAGCATTTGGGATAGCATCCACCTAAGGCTTTGCATTTTCATCTAGCTTATGTTTCCAGAAGAGACTGAAGAATTTTCTGAGGTTCCATAATCTTTTCTATTGCTGCATATTTTGCTGTACCATTTACATCTAGAGCATTTTCAGACCATCTGGAGCAATCTGTCTGCAAAAGAAAAATAAAGAAAACCCTCCATGTTCTTTATGTGCGGCAGCTGAGGGGAACGCTCCCCCTCGCCGCCCCCAATTCGCCCACGTGGCCCCAGACATGTCCCGCGGGACAGAGACACACCAGAGACCACAGGGGAGGGGGCAGAGAGAGAGAGTTTATTGAGTACAGGTCAGGGTATTTAAAGGTTTAACAGCCAATGGGGAAGGGGTTAACAAAGGGCCAATCAGGGGACCTCACCTGGCCTGGCCAAGGCTTGCATCCTAATTAGGGAGACAACAAGTCCAGGGAAAAAGGGGTAACTCGGCAAAAAGGGGTAAAGACTTCATGTTACAATACAGTGAAAACTTCTTCTGTTAAGCCAACTCCAACATTTATGGAAATCTATTCCATGAGCCCCTCTTCTCCATAAGGCAGGTTTTCGTGTTTTTCTCAGGATGGATGTAACACGGCTGCCTATGTAGCAAAGCAGTGAGTTTTTTCTTTTAGAATAAAAAGTAGGGTAACTAAGCAACAAAAATCATCCTTGCCATGAACAAAAATTGCTTTCTGATCATTAGGATACTAACACTAATACTTTCAAGAATTCAACACTGAAGGTTTCAGTGTAAGCAAGTAGCTGTCAGCCTTCTCATTCTCACTATGTTTATTTAGTAATGTTCAAAAGGTTTTCAAACACTTTTTTGATAGGGAAAAAAATCTATGGTCCAGGTCTTACTCTAACCCACAAAACTTCTAGAAGATGCTGTTTTCTTCAGCAGGATCCTGTCTTGGTGTGTTTATCTCCATCCGTAAATCAGAATATAGGATGATGGCACAACTTTCTGATTCGGTAGAATTTTTTTCCATTAATTTGGCTTTGTCGATACCATACTGTCGTTGATGGGACGGACGATAAAAAGCAGGCGAAGATCCCAAACAGATAAAAGTGAAACTTTCTTTTTTTTATTTTTTTCACACACCTACTTTTATATATTTCCTAAGTGTACGTGCACTAACATTATTGGTGCTCATTACACACAAACAATTACCTATCGGCCACAGTTACAAACTACTGTCTGTACAAACTCGTCCAGGTTTCTTATCTTACACTTCTCATGGGTTCTCAGTCTCTGCAAGTTGTTTATCTTCACGGGTACACAACAATCTGGCCAAGGTCAAATTCTTCTTGCTCCGTCAAAGGATCTGCAGGCCCGCTGCAGTTTCCCACACCATACTAGTGCTAGCATTTAAAAACTTAATGTGAAGTTTTAACCCAGGGTTTGCTGATGTCTCAACTAAATTGTAAACTGCTTGATCTGGTGATCACCTCTGCTCACTCACTGGGGCTGAGGGGCTGTGCTGCTGAGCTTCCTGCCTGCTGCTGTCACTGCTGAGATGAATCCAGTTCTTGGTGACCAAATTCAGTCCCTTAATAGGACAATGAAGAGGGTTTAAATGGTGGCTTTACCTGGGTTTTACTCAGGTGTCTCTGTGTGACCATGCAGGCTTTGTGCCTGCCTGTCATGCCTGCAGAGTGGTGACAGCAGTGCTTTGCTGCTTGGGACATTGTGGTCAGGCTCCGGGAGATACCAGAAAAAGTGTTTGGCAGGGCATTAATGGTGGCATGGCTCATATAAGGAAGATGAGGGAAACTATCCCATTCCCATCCCAGACCCCTTTGGAGCTCCAGGCATTCCATGGCTCTACTGTAGTTTAGTGGTGTCTTGTTCCTCCTTTCCCACTCTTCAGTAATGTGGTCCTGAGCCTGCTTCCAGGAGCTGAGTATGGGCCTAGAACCACGCCTCCACTCCCAATCAGAGCTGGGATCATCTTCAGGCAGGGTCTTTTAATAAGCCAAGAGCTCTCATAGAGCGTAATGTGATTATTCACACACAGAACATGGGACACAGCAAGTCTTAGTTGGAAATAGCATCTTGGGAGACACAAACATAATGATACTTTCTTATATACCAATGTATGCTACGTATGATAAGGAATTCAGTTTAAAGATACCATTCACCATTCAAAAGGAAAAAAAAAAAAAGAATGAAGACAACCTTAGCCTGGCAAAAAAACAATGCCTGGGACACTGAGCAGGGCTGAGAGCTGAGGATGGGAGTAGGATGATGGACATTGGAAGATGACCTGGGTATAGAGAGAGAGATTACCTATCTCATTGAAACCAATGATTTTGGGATTTATAACTTCCTTCTATGGATGTTCTATTTCAATTTGTGCTTTTTATGTCATGTGACACATGTGGGTCTGTTGCTGACCTAAGTACTTTCACTGTATCCTTCTATTTGATGCGAGCTGCAGAATCTTGCTGTGTGATGGCAATTCAAAATCTCAGGAGAAATAGTAAGAAATGGAATTTGACTCATTAGGATGGAAACAAATATTTGAACTGTGTTACTATGTCGATATTCCACTTAATTTGCAGTACACTGTTTTTTAAAATTGGTGTCTATCCATTTTGAGTCCATGCAAAATCACTAGAGGTTACTAAAGAAGAATTTCCCAAACTACCAGAAGATGGCAAAATAAAAATTCAGAGCATAATCATGCTTTAACCTCTTGGTGCCTTAGTGAAAAGGGTGCTAGTTTCTCCTCCCAGGGACACTGAATTCCTTAATTAATACTCAGAGTGCTGAGTGATTTGGGTAGGCTTGTTATGCAATTAAAACATATGAATTTAGTATTAGTGGTGCCCTTGGAATGTCACTGGGGTTTTTGAATTTATTTTTTTTACCATCTTTCACTATATTCTGGCTGCACTGCACTCATTTCCCCAGTTAAGCTTGGTTTTCATCTGTTGTGCTACTGAAAACCTACTCAAGACCTCTTTCTTTTCTTCTCACTAAGAACTTGATTGCTTTACTGAGACTAACAAAAACCATTCTTTCTGTACCTTAAAATAAATTCATAGTTCTCAATTTGAAGTAAAAGGCACTTCTATTTGTTATTTCCTTGTGGCAAACCCTCCATATTTCTTTTCCATTTCATAAATCCAGTGTATAAAGGTGTGAGAAAAGGGCAGATTAGGATCTTTATAACAGTTCTCAGGTGTTTTCCCTTCCCCCCTTATAAATAAAATACTTCTGGGTGTCTGCATTTGCAGAGAGATCCTTCATACAGTTTGTGTTTTCTAAGGGTAAACTGGATTCCTTTCAAATGCAGTATGCGTAAATATTCCGAAGCTTTTGTGATTCTGTTTCACAAGCTCCCCAGAGACCTGAATCATTGTGTAATGTGGCTCCTCTGAGCTGGCACTGCCCAGCTATCTGGGATAGGAGCAGATAAGGGAGAAACAGGTGATACATCTAATGCTTCTGAAGTCACACTGTGCTCCTCTCACTGTTTCTTAAGGAACAAGGGATAGGACTGTGTTTGTTAATGATTTCACGTTCCCAGTCTTCCCTAGGCCATTTTTAATCTACGATTTTCCTTTGTGCAGCTTCTCCTCTGGTTCTGTTGGATTTGGCAGCTGTCTGGACCAGGAGCTGACTCCCAGCTCTGCACACCTTCATTGAGTTATACCAACAGTAATACCAGTAATAACGTGGATTTTTAGAGTATTTCCTCTTTCATTCACTTTTTATAAATAAACTTTGTGGATTGAGAAGAAAACTTAGAAATCGGGAGATTTGTAGATTGGGAGTGAAACTGGTAGATACCAAATAGGATTTAATGGAAATTAAATATTTACAGAGACTTGATACCTGCACAGTCCCAGGGACAGAAATCGTCTCCTAGATGGCCTTGATCCAGAAGAGTGCTTAAGGCACAGGGGTAGTTCCCTGAGTTATTGGAGAGCATGTATGCATATTTAAGTGCTTTGCTGGACTTCCATCTTGCAAACGCTATGCTTTCATTTACATTCTTTTTTAGTTTTTGTTTTATGTAAGGATATGAATTTCCACTGGTTCATTGCCTTACATTATGACACCAGTGAGAGACAATATCAATCTGTAAGTAGCAATCAATACCTACAAACTGAAATGAAGGTTAACTTTTTTTAAATAAATATTTAATAGTTGTCCTGAAGGACCACTAGAGCTCTTCCATTTGTAATAAATAACTTACAAAGGCAAATTTAGGTTTGGGCTAATGGGAACAAGTGTGTTCTGTTCTGTGAACAGTTTTATGAAGAAAAATAAAAAAATTTAAAAGCTTACCTGAGTCCCTTTCAGCTACCTGAGTCCACAGATCTGCTTCAAGGGGAAATTATTTCTGAGATGAGCTATGTTATTTAAATGACTATTTACAAGACAAAAGGTGAGAGATGTGAGTAAAGTGTGTTTGTATCACCCACCCCTTCTCTGTCCATGCTTGGATGTCACTTTAAAATAGAGTTTCTTTGTTTAGCCCCTTTGGTGGAGACAGTAATTCAATACTTCAAAATACTGATTAATACTAAGTTATTCTCTATTACAGACTAATTGAATCAAAATTATTACCTTTAGTAAAACTATCATTAAATTAATTTATTTCAAGCAATTACCAAAATATAAATTATTAATTTACACAATTAATTGAAATGCTGAAAGTTTTCATTTTCTTTTTAAAAACCCACTGACATCACCGCCACTAAACGTCCAACCAGAAGTACAGTGTGTTACAAAAGATTCAGATATTCAGAGTGTAAGATCATGAGACAGTTCAAAGGGCAATATTTACAGTTATGAAACCTTGATGATAAATAAATTATTATAAAATCCATCTAGTGAGACTAAACAGATGCATGGCAGTAAGTGCCTGTTTCTGGTTTCATCAGTTAAATTTGCAGAAAGTTTTCCTCCAACTAAAATGGGGGAAAACTTCCAATGGAATCAATCCAGAATGTTTTTGTCTTAAAGATGGCATTTGATGGTTTTTGTTTGGTACTCTGGCAAGAATAAGCTGTCTGTTTCAATTGTTCAAACCCATCCCCAGTATTTATTTTTACAATGTGATTATGAGGAGTAGGATATGACATTCCAGTGATAGTGTACCTGCTGACATTGGATTTGCATCACCTTCTTCTGGGCTGAATATAGAATGCATTCCAGATAATTAATTTAGAGAAATGCAGCCTGCCTGTCACTCTGTATTTCCTAGGCAGTGTTTCTGGTACACTGTATATTTGATCTGCAGAAACTGATAAGGGAGACAGCCTGCTATTTTTTGGGTTGAGTCATTTGGGCTTTTGTTTTTTGCTTATGTGGAGTTTGGAGACGGAGCTTGAAACTTAAGAACCTTAATTTTTATTTATTTGTTTTTTAAATGCTTAAACAAGTACAAATATCTCTTTCCCCCTTATATAGATCCATGTTACTAAGTACTAATTTTGCATATTCATAATATTGAACAATCTTAGTGTCAGTAACCCCCCTGGGTTTTTCTTCCCTGGCAGTAGTTGACAAAACTTTCAAACTGTTTTAAGTGTAGCCCTACTTCTACAAACCTTCAGCGGAGCAAAGCCTTCTTTCATCATTTAAGTCCTGGGTAAATATACTTATTCAAAACTTACTCTGTGTTAAAATGAGTTTATTTAATAAAACAATCACATTAGAAATTCAGCAGGCCAGTCATAAAAGGAGAGTGAAATAATAAAGCAATTTGGACTAGAATTTCTTTTAGCAGAGTTCTAAGAAGTTGTGAAAAGATAGACTTATTCCCCTTAGGAGTAAATTGATGGGTGGTGGGAAGAGTGACTACTGAGGTCACAATGTTTTATGCTTTGATGGACAGAATGATGATGGATATCCAAAGTTTATGACAACAGGAACAGTACAGAAGTTAGATGTGTTATATCAAGGACCAGAGATCTTTCATGGGTGATGACTTATTTATTTATTGTACCAAGTTGTGACTATCCTGAATTGAAGGATGCTCTCAGATGAGCCTTGGTACTGAAGCTCATTTTGAATCAAAGTTCAAATATAAAACAAAAAAGGTGACTGGAAGAACACAAGAACTCAGTGTTAGCTGGTATGTTTTCTTGGGTCTAAAATGAACTTGTTGCCTGATTTGCTAAATTCAGTTCTGCATTCTCTACACTTGTCTCTTATAGTAGCAAAGTTGAAAAATAAGTAAAAAATTTTTAAAGATCTGTGATTTTGTCTCACTAGTCTTGACAGCAGGGAAAGGACATGATTATAGAGGATGTGCAGCTTCTAATCTATATTACCAAAGCTTAAAATAAATTGGTTTAAATCATCCTCTGGAAAGTGAATGAAGCAAAATGCTTGTATGCAAGAGATGCCTTGAGCATGGGTGGCTTTCCTTATACATGCCAGGAAAATTGTCAGCACTATTTTTTCAGTAGAGAGGACCTTTTCTACAGTCATGAAATATTGAAAATGGAGATGGGATAGAAATTAACAGGATAGCTATTACAGAGGTGGCTGTTAATATTTCAATACTTTACTTATTTACTTTCCCTATTTCTTATGAAAAAAAAATTGAAATTAAAAACTCTGAAAGACTAAAATTTACTTGGCTTGAAAGAACACAGGAACTTAAAATAATTAAAACAATGCTTTATGAAAGAAGAAATGATAACATGAAAATGAACTGGAGAGTACTTCATGATATTGAAAACCTCCTTTCATTTGAAAACTATGTCTGTGAACTTTTTTCCACAAGGATTGCATACCAAAGGTGAGTGCTAATTTATAGGATTTAACCTTAATTGAAGTCACAATGTCTCCTTTCTTTGAGTGACTTTTCTTTTGGCATAAGATATATCCAACAGAAATAATAAAATCATTCATTTATTTTTGACCTATTATGGAAGATAGTGAAGAAAATGGCCAACTGAGCTAAATCTTTAAAGTTTTTCACTTTAAGGTTGCAGTTATGAGTATTACTGACTAAGGCACCTACATCTCGAGGTATTTGGAACAGCTGTAACTTGGAAAGCAGTCTCATAGCTGTCTGTGTTTGTCTGAGATGTAAACAATATCCATAGCTTATAATTAAAGGCATGGGGTTTTAAAACAGGCTGACAATTGCATTTTCAGTGGAACTGCTTTCCATAGGGTGCATTCACCTGCTGTGAAATGCACTTAAAGCCTCTCAGCATTCTCAATGTTTTATAGTTATGCCCGTGCACTCATTACCTATGTCTGTACAAACCCACTGTCTTATAAAGGATTTTCTACATCATAGTTGATGTGAAACACCATAAACATACCTGAAAATGAAAGACAAAGGCATGGAATATAGATTTTATAGCGTTTTCTCTGTGTAGTTCCTCTGAGTTTTCAGAGAGAAAATAGACTAGGCACTGAGGATGCTGTTGAAGATTCAGGACATTGAGAACTCAGCTGAGGAGGAAAGTATCCTTCTCCCAGCATCACAGGAGCAGGCACACTCTAAGTATGTTACAGCTCTCATCTGTTCTGTTCCTTTATCTCAGCCAGTGACTCATACTGCAGTGCAACCAGAGACATCACATTTGCAATCACCTATCATCTTATTATTTAGGGCAACGTAATTGTTGGCATCTTAAAATACTCCACTGAGTCCTTCAGACTTCATTTATGAACTATTAGAATTTTATTTTGAACTAAATCCCTTCAGACTAAATCAGCTTACTATGTCCATAAAATGCCTCTGGCTCTCTTTTATTTCTAATACTATTTTTTTTGTTTGTTTGTTT
>VWZF01007800.1:0-10728 GCA_013396755.1 Sclerurus mexicanus
AGCTGCGGGACTCCACGGCCAAAGCCTGGGACATGCTGTGGAGGAATGTCCGGGAGCGGCGGCTCGCAGGTGAGTCCCGCCGCGCCGAGGATGCCGCTGCCTGCCCGCGGCCGCCCGAGGGGACACCTCGGAGGGGGGGACACGTCCCGGCCCCAGCGGCGCGGGGGGTCCCGCTCCGAGGGGCTCCTGCGGGGAACCAGCGGTGCTGCTGCCGCCGGAGCGCGGAGACCCCGGGGCTTCATCCCCGGAGGGACGGGATCCCACGGCACGGATGCGGCTCTGGCAGCCGCCGGGAGGGTCGGGCTGCAGGCAGGAGCCGGGGTGCAGGCAGGTCGGGCCTCCAGCCCCATCATGCAGGCAGCACCTGCCCGAGTGCGGGCGGGCAGGGCGGCGCTGGTGACACAAGCAGTCTGGCTCGAGGCGAAACCTGGAGGTCGCCCCACGTCGGAGGCACCTTTTGAGCATCTCGGAAATCAAGGGGGCTGACTTTACCTCCGGGAAGCAGGCTCATCTGCTTCTCTCATCAATTTTCTAAGTCAGTTGAAAGTCCGGGTTGGTTCGTCCTAGGTTTGTGTGTGAGGAGTACCACAACTCCCAAAGAAAAATGATCTCTTGCATTTCAGACACTTTTATAGTTCTAGGGCACCTAACTGGTCTGGAAAACCGGGCTCCTGCTGTCTTACCATCCCCACGTGGGGACCGGGACACAGAGCAGGGCAGGTGCTCCAGTAGGTGGAGGTCACATTTAGAGCACTGCTATTGCAGCAGCACACTCGCTTTATGCACACAAACATAGCTAATTTGTATTTGTAAAATACTTTGTGAGTTAGAAGATCTAGAGGGTACATGGCAAATGCAAGGTAGAGTTATTATACTGGAAAACACTACATCAAGATTTACGAGCATAATCATGTATAATGAAGTCTAATTTGTAAAGATGGATTCCTCTGCCACATCCTACAGCATTGTTAGGAGTTTGGTGACCTTGCCTAGGGCACTGTGACATGGTATTGTGTAATACAGAGGTAAATGATAATAGGTCTTCAGACTATGTCTACAGCACATTAGTTCTTATGTATGTACAATTAAAGTAACAGATAAAAAATGTGTGGTAATTTTTTTGAAAAATGCACCTAAACTGTGTAGGTTCAATAATGAATTATTAAACAGCTAATTTTGTCATATTGTGGTTACCCAAAATACTAAACTGTCTTTACATTTAATCCACTAATTCCTATATTGATAGCAGATGCCAGCAGACATTCAGCAAGGATATTGTTGGCTATTTTTTTTCTTTTTCAGTCAAAGACAACTATTTCTTGATTGAGCAAAGGACCTGGGCAGGCTGCCATGAAACTGTAGCCAACTTCTTGGATATTAAAATTGATGGAGTCAAAAGTTTTTATTTAAGGTGGATAGAATACTAATGTCCTGGGTTTATGCACTGCCATAATTTAAGTGTTATTCATAATATGTTGGTAAGACACTGATACACATGCCCTTTCTTTCAATTAATTATCTGATGACATAACAAAATGTGTACAAATATCATCTGTTGATTCCTGAGATGTTCTGATGCATTTCTGTCTCTGGCATTTTTGTGCTTGTTTTTACATTTATTTGTCCCTCTGACCCACGTAGCTGCACTATATGTTCTTAGGCCTCTTCTTGCAGCTTTTGTTAATGAGAAGGCAGGGAATTTAAGCTGATCTAAATGCATCATTATTTGCTGGTTGCCAGATGAGCTGCTTCTCCACTGCAATAGATCCAATTCCAGACAGGTAGATGGTTGTACAAGTTGCTTCTTTTTCCTCAAAGATGACATTGTAGTTCAGCCCTGACTGGCACTCAGGGCAGCAATGTAAATGCTGCAAGACAACTTAATTCATAAAAATGACATAATTGTTCGGGTTGGATGAGATTCTGGGAAGTCTCTAGTCTAGTCTCCAGTTCAGAGCAGGATCAGCATTGGGAGCAGGGCAGGTTGCTCAAGGCTTTCCCCAGTGCTCCTTGGGAATAGTTTCTGCCCTGATGTCCATGTACTAGAACAGAGGACAGCAGTACACTGTTGGGCAGCGAGTGTATGAGCTAGAGAAAGGAGCTGAACCTTGGCTAGAGCAAGGAGAATGCTGAGCTTTGGCTCAGCAGTTCTCAAAGAGGCAGACAGCATTGCTGGGTTGCTGTGGAAAGTGGGCTGTGCATAAAAAGACTGCTACAGTATGCTCCTTCCCTCCCTCCCTCACCCTTTACAACAGAGGTGATGAGCAGCCTGGCTCCTGGCGACAGGACTGCTCTGTACTGTCTCTTTCAGGACAGATCTATGGTGCCCAGCAGCTCTTAGTCACTCTTTCTGATTCACTGACTGGGACTTGTTTTTTAAACAATGAGTGTACCCTCTACAGTGCCAAAAATGGCATCCTTAGGGGTTTTTTTGTGCTTTTTCATAATTTTTGCAGAGGTATTTTACACTTTCTGTGTTTTCACTATGCTTAGTTTTTCATTCAGAAAGCTGATTGGGAAATCTACCAGAATTTTAACTCCCTGTGGGGACCCATTTGCCTGAAAAGTTATATAAAATACTGTTGGTTTAATGTAATCCTGAACCACTATGCCATTACTGAAAACCACTGTTTGAGAAATTTGACTTAGGTATTTGACAGACTCTCCAAAAGCCGTGACCTAAGAGGATTCCGAGATCCCTGCTCAAATCATGATCACTTGTTACAGTAAAGCACAACAAATTGTAGTTGTTACATTTGTAGGGGAAAAGTGCCACCCTCTATATGGCATTCTTTCAGTTATTATTATATAAAATAAAATAAAAATTTAATTTTGAAATTCGATACTTTGAAGTTAGGAAACACCACAGGTAAGGAAGCCTGTTGAGGTACTGAGCAGCCTCTACATAGGGGAGGACTGTTACGATTAACATGACTGACATGATGGTTGTGATCACCTCAGCCTTTTTCTGCTCAGGATTTTTCAGCCTCATTCACTGTACAAAGTAATGATCCCATTGCTGAATCTGTTAACCTAGAGCCTACTGCCACTTTCTCAAATCCCGGACTGAGCACAGAATTACAAATTCCTTCGAGTGTTAATGAGCATGCTTCTTTGGAGCAGGTCATACCATTAATGTTTTAGTTGTATTCCTAGAATCTGTATGGTTACATTGTTCCTGTTTTACAGATAGAAACCAGAGGCACAATGAGACTGAACTCAGGAATATCAACTCTTGAGAATTTGAATTTTCTACTTTAATATTCAAATTACAGCTCTCAGTGGTTCCCATTGCACAACACTTGCGCAAATCAGCACTTGTGTTCTAACTGCACTGCACCAAGGAAATGAATAACTTGCAGTTTCTGATGGTCTGGTCAGATTTTTTTTCCAGTGACTTGGTGAAAAACAGAGAAGAATGGAACTGCAGGGGCACCGTTTACTTGGCAGTCTCAGCAACCTGGTTTTCTTTTCCTGTATGCTGTCTCCCACCTTGCAAGAGCTGCAGCAGGAGTCCTGCTGCTGCTGGCTTAATTGGTATGTGGTGCTGACAGATGACTAGACCACTGTCCATCATCAGATGGGATCCTTGGAAACTGTATGTGCAGATTAAGTTAAGACTTTTTCCTAGTGTCTAGTGGGAAGAGGGTTAACTTAAAATTACGCTGGTGACTTCAATTTACTGAAGTTTGAAAACTTAATTTCATGACCCTAACATTCTTGTAATAATAGAAAGCTTTGTCTCTAATTTCCTAGGTTTAGCTTTGAGCTGTGCTTTAGCCATCTGCACAGATTGTTGGCAGGATTTCTGCTCCGCAAAGCTGCCTCTGCTGTGTCTATGGCACAGATACGCCTTCAGTCTTTTTGCCAAATCTCTTCTCACCTAAGCTTCATGTCCCACAATACTTTGTATGTTCTGTGTTCTTGAAGAGATGAAATCCCTACTTGATTTCCTCTAGCCCTTCTGGTACAATTCTTCTTATCTCTTCACGGACATCCTCTCTACTGCCTGCTGTGACAGCAGTACCAGACAGAATACCCTTGAGCACTGTTCCAACTCCTACTCAGCTGCTTAGCTCTTCAGAAGCAGCTGCCTGGGATAGTTTTGGGTAATGATTTCGGATGCTCACACTCTTTTTTTGGCTTGGCCATGCTGAGTAAATGCAATTTGGGATCAAGTTTTCCACCAAGTCTCCAGTGGTTTGCTCAGACTGACATTTCAAAATTTTTTAACTTGTCCAAGTTTGGACAGATTTTTCAGACACTGATGCTAGACACTTTAACCTTTGCTGTGAGGTTACAGATTTTTGTTCCAAAGAATGAAGACTAGTGTCTCAAGTCAAGCAGCATGATAATGTACAGTGGGACAGCAAAGGACTGACATTTTTTTCTTAGAAATGGATTACCTGAAGCTCCAAAAATTGAAACAGAAGCACAAGGCAGGCTCATGAGTAAAAGAAAATTTTAGTCTAAGGAAGCCAAAATTAAGTTCTTAAATGGAAAGTTTTAGAAGTCCTATTCTCGGTTATCATTAAATTTTCTGGAGGACCTTCTACACTGATTGGCAGCTACAAGTGTCTCTTCTAAAATGATGGAAATGAATTTATGTAAGAGATTAAACTGAACATTATTTGAACTAGTGCAGAAAACAGAGAAGTAGGGTAGAAAATGGACAATAACTTGTCCAGCAGAAAGTAACTGCCACATTCAGCATCTGGCCAAGATGTCAAGGCAATGAACCTGCTCCTCTCAAAAGTAATTTGTGGTTGGTTTGTGGGTTATTGTGGTTTTATTGGGTGCAAATGAACAAGCCTAAGCTTGTAATTGCACCTCTGGCAGCGTGGTGCTCCCTAGCACCAGCTGATCTGTTGATCCTGGGGAATACAGAAGTGAAAAGTGGGTCTTAATAAACTAGTGGTCACAACCAGAACTATATGAATTTTAGCACAGTTTTCTGTCATGCCTGTATGGAGGCAAGAGCAGCTATGTTTTCAGCGCCTAATTAAAGAATCATCAAATCTATTGCTTCCTCACAGTTTTTAGTTTTCATTTAAAATGCAGCATTTTTAAGAACTTGCTTTTGAAGTTTGTACACTGCAAAGCTGAAGTCTGTTTTGGTGTGAGATCACTGTTAGGAGAGCCCAAAGGAAACACAGGTACCAGGCTCCCAGGTCCTCTGAGAACCCCTGAGCAAAGACAGGTGTCCTGGTAAGGGGCCAACCTTGAGTCTGCTGCATCTTGGTATTATTATATTACTGACATTTATTCTTAATTAAGACCCTTGTGTAGATTACAAATGTGGGAGGTTAATCTACTTAAAGCCATTCATGAAAAGAGTGGATTTTTTAATGAAATAATTTTGCGAGGTCACTTTTCATTAAGTAGTGTGGGAGATGTACATGTGAAAAATGTGGTAATCGTTGTGGCCAGTTTGGTGGGCATACTTTTATATTCTATTTTAAAATCATGCACGTATATTTTCAGAAACCAAAGCAGAGATGTTGCATTCTGTGTCCCCACCACTGCACTGGAGAATACAAGATGCTGATTCTCATGTATGTTGATAAGATGTGTATGTGTAAATTCCCCGCTAACCCAGTACTATCAATGAGAAAAGACTGTCCTTTGTCAAAGAGAAAAGTTATGAAAGACGTTCTTTATTCGTGACAGAGTGCTTCAGGGAAAAAAGAAAGTGACTTATAAGTGATTCATTTGGTCAGGCATGCCAGGAAATTTTCTGCCCGTGTATCAGTCCTAAAGAAAATTAGTAGCCAAAAAAAGTATTCATTGATCTCATAAATTATATTAACCATGCTATGTATTTTATATTAATGTTAGAAGAGTTTTTAGATTAATTTATTTAAAGTATATAGAGGCTTTTCTTTGCACATAATTTATGTCAGTATCCTATAAATTCCATCTCCTTTCCTAGGCACTAGTCGAAGACCAGTGGTTTGAATCTGAAAAGAGAGCAATGGTGACAAAATACCACCATTGTTAGTTCTGCTGCTGCCAGGTTCTCATGACCCTCAGCAATAAGAAGTTAATTCCAGAAATACAATTGCAAAAATACCAATATTCTTGACCTGCCAAGTATTTCTGTATCAACATGAGACTGCGAAGGGGGGTGATAGAGGACTCCCCACTGTCTCAAAGTCCAGAGAAAGATGTAATTTTCTCATACTCATTCCAATGGCTCTGTTGCCATTTGCCATGTAAGATTCGGAGTTACCATGAAGGGCTAGCAGAGGTTTCTAGGGTGACAACAACATCCATCTTCTGCTTTTACATTTGATACATATATTTTGTACTTGAACAAGTACTTCTTCCATCAGAGAGAGCTATTTCAGGGATTATTTTCCTAAAAGAAATTCAATTTTGAATACTTAATTTCCTGATGGTATTAGTACAAATCTCTGCTGATAAAATGGGGAATCAGTTCTGAGAATAGAACTGGATAACATTTGAATCAGTCAGATTCTATCTGGTAGCTATTTAGAAAAGATTCTTGATAGGTCTCCATCTTTCTGGAGCTTGGCTGTTCACTGATTTCAATGACATATTAATCTGTAGAACATAGACCTTTTTTTTTGAGAAAGTTATGATGTCAGTCCTTTTTATAGTGCAGATTTTTTGGGGGGGTTGTTTTTTGGGCTTTTTTGCTACTCACTTTCTCACTTTGTGTGGTTCCTTCAGCATCCACAAGGTTCTTTCGGTTCTCAGTATACAAATACTTCTCCTTACGTCTCTCCACATACACATGGCCTCATTCATTCCTCTTGTAGATGTTTCTATGTGACTAGAAGAAGGCTGATTGATACCTTGTCAAGTTTGCTACACTGTGACTTTATGGAGTATTCCTGCAGGCATTGTAATTATTGCTGATGCTTGCAGACCATAATATTGGAAACAATTCATAGTACTATTTTTCCAGAAGCAGTCTTTATAATACAATATTGTTTAAATTCCCGTACGTTTGGATAGATGGTTTATTGGTACTCATATTTTTCAAAGATATATGGGAGCTCATATAGACTGATACAAATACTTAATATATTTGTCTGACATTAAACAGTGATGATGTCTTTCCATCCCAAAACTGCTTTTTAATATCAGTCATGGCATCTTCTCAGTTATTTCCTGTTAGGTGTTTTGGTATTTATTCATGTGATTGTAAACCTATAAGCCTCTTCCACATCCCCATGCAAGTGGCTTTATTTATGATAATAACTATGCCAGAACATTTATATAGAACATTTATATCCACAATAAACTTTTAGCTACTTAGTGAACATCAATACAGTCTGTAGGTGGCTGACAAGCAAAATTCCTAAAGATCTGAAATTTCTGGACTCAGGAAGGCCCTGGAGATTGAACTCCTTCTGCTTTCCCAGCTACAGCAGGACATGGTGTGTTCAGTTTCAGGAATCAGTGAAGTCTCAGTTCTGAGTTTTGTGTTATTGCTTTTTGTTTGAATGAAAAACCCCTTCAAAATGTCCCATATTGTCATTAATTTAAGGATTTTGAGAGTGTAGATTACTTAACAATATGATTTGTGCAATACTTGCCAGGCGATGGCCTTATTTCACAGCAGTGGTTTGACTCACATTTCTCTTCTTGTAGTTTGTATTTCTTGCATTTCTTGAGAGACAGATGTTCTGTCTTGCTCTTCCTTATTTCTTTTCCTTTTCTGTCTTATCATGGCCAAATCCTGTGCTGCTATATATCATAACTCCTTTAAAAATCATCTCCTCGAGTGACAATTCATTGAGAAATGCAGCTTTCACTTCAACTGAAGCATATTTGAATAGCAAATCTGAAAAGAAAATGTGAACTTCAGAGTCTGAAAAGACAGGAAAAAATGTATTTTGTAAAATGTCAGTTTTAAGCCAGCCTCATGATTTTAAAGAAGTGATGCTTGTCTTACGATTCTTGAAAATTTGGGTTTGGGAATATTATTTTCAATTTTTTAAGAATTTGTGATGGTTTCTTTTGGTTATTGAAGGCTTAAAATATGACAGTGTGGGAGGTTCCTTGACTAGCATTAGAGCATTCACAAGAAGACTGCACTTTTCTAGCTCCTTTGCACATCCTGTTTACAGTTCAAAAATGAAAATATTTTGTCAATCAGACCATCCTGGTGCACCTTATACTGCAAATAAGCGAAGACTGCATGCATGCAGATATGTGTACAGCAAGTAGCTATGCTACAAGAAAGGATTAGGAGCATTTGCAATTCATGGCACTTGGTTCGATAAAACACCAAACTTCAAAAATCAATTCAATTATTTTGCATAGTAATTGATGTCATGTGAAATACTCTGCCTGTCATTCCAGTAGAGGGCAGTGATTTACATACAGTGATATCAATTAGTGCATGTACACAACACGTGTCACAGAATATTAGACACAAAAACTGGTTCTATTAAGATAATGCAATATTCAAGGCATACTCCATCCTCAAGAATAGAGTGTCACCCAGGAGCCTTATTTTTGGGGCTTTTGCAACAGGACTTAATCATATCCAATTACAGTACAATTTATGCAAGTTGTACTCAGCTCATTAAAATAAGTCACCTCCACATGCACCAGTGCTACATGTAGAGGTGTGCAACACGTGTCCCCAGTTTAATGACATAACCCCTGCAGACTGAGGGACTGTGACACAGCGCGTACATTATTTGGGTCACTTAAAGAAAGTATGCCAAGAAGTACCTGTTTGGCTCCTAAGGTATCCACGTGAAGTTCAAAACTATGCAGAGCAGATATGGCCTCTACTCATAGAGCGCTAGTCTGAAGCAGCATGTACAAACTCTCCATTCTCTGGCGTAGAGTCCTGAAATTACTTCCAGCAATTAGTACATTTAGAAATGTAGAACAAAATTTATGAGAATTAAAAAATGTCTTCAGCTAGCATGCCAAGCAAAACTAAAACATACTCTGCTGTATGTAATCACCAGAGTGAATCATATTTCGACAGATAATTTCATTGAGATACTGATTTTTTTATTTGTTGCTGTTGAACAGTAAGTATATAGAAAAGTTTTTCTATCCAGAAATCATTTTTACAGATCCAGCAACATGCTGTAGTACAGTGGAAGAGGAGGCACTGGAACTTAAAAGTATTTTGTTTCTTTAAGCTGTAGGAATTAGATTCCTAATCTATTTCAAGAACACTATGGCTTGAAATTTATGCTTAACAAAAAATTGTTTAAACCATGAGTATTTCTTTAGCAGCAAGATAAGTTCATTAACTTCAGAATCACTTGCTTAAATTTATACTTTGCAAATTTTACTTGTCACAGATATAAAATAACATGGGAATAATTAATTTCTTCTGTTGGTTGAGCTAAATGGATTGCACTGGTGTTCTGAGAAACCCAGCAGCATGTTTTCTGGGGAGGACTCGTTATCCAGGCCATGATGATGCAGAAAGCACTGAACCTTTACAGGTCATTTAATACAGAAGCAGTTTAAAAAAACTCACAAAACTGGAGCATTGATTTTGTTCTAGAAAGAATTTCAGGGGAAATATCCTTCAGGACAGTAGCATAGTTCAAATGTACCTTTTATCATATGTAGATCTGAGTTTGAGCAAGAGTAGCTTGAAATATCTTTTTCTATGGTCTTCTGTTGCTGTAATTTATGAAGAAATTCAGGATAGCTGCCAGCTCCAAGAAGAGGATAGCTGAAGGGCATGCTGAGAGGGTTAAATCAAAGCCAAAATTAGAAATGTAACTTCTCTCAAAAGGTTTAGGAAGCTCCTTTATTGGATCATAGCTTGTACTTCCCTAAAGTGTGTTGCGTACATGTGTAAGTTTATGGTGCATTCACTGCATGAAGGAGTAAGGACCAAAGCATTGTCCCAACCTATAGGTTATTTTCAATGTGACTCTCATTCCTCTGGTAAAAACAATTCTTTTCCCCCATCTAAGTCCCACTCATCCTGATCTGAATGGCATGCTCTTTCACAGCTTATCCAGAAAAACACTGTAGTAAATTATTTGAGACTGAGTCATTTATGTGTCAGTTGACTGCTGAAAGAATTCGTGAGTGGCATCTCATGGTCTTGCTCATTTTAAGAGGTTTCTTTAACATAAGGACAGATTTTCATTGAAATAAATCAATTTTACAAGGAGATTTCAGCCCTTGGATTTATGGTAAGAAAGAAACTTTTTATTTATTACATTGGAAAGACCACAGCTGGGAATGCACCCATTAATAGACACAAACAGATGGATTCTGACAAGTCTGTGAACTATTCACACTCTTCTTTAGCAAATATTTTGCAGTAATCCAACTTGCAAATGTTACTGCAGAAACAAATATGTAACTATCTCAGGGCACAAAACAAGAGTCATGAGTGGCTTTAAAATACTGTGAGTTGATTATGCATATGATATTGTCAATTGTCATCATCATAAAGCTTCAGACAATCAAAACACTCCGTGACATACAGAGCTACAGAGCTATCTCGCTGCCTCTCCTCCCTTGCCTATCCCTTCTGAGGAGTTTACAGCCATCCATTGCAGCATTCCAATTGTGCAAGTCATCCCACCATGTGTCTGTGATGGCAACTATGTCGTAGTTTTCCTGCTGCACGGTGGCGTCCCGCTCCTCCCGTTTGTTGCCCATGCTGTGGGCATTGATATAGATACACCTCAGTCGGGCTGTTGGTCCCCCCCATGCTGTCACTAAGCAGAGAAGTTCCTCCGCCTGGGCACGCTC
>VWZF01007820.1:0-11496 GCA_013396755.1 Sclerurus mexicanus
TGCTGCTGCTGCTGCTCGGGGCCACAGTGAACGGTGAGTGCACCCCCAGGAAACCCCGGGATGGGGAGAGGGCAGCGGCATCCCCAGCACGGGGGCGTTCTTGCCAAGCCCCACAATTCCTGCCTCCACCTGCAGCCAGGTGCTGCCACAACCCACAGGGAGGGGTCCAGGGAGCCTGGCAAGGGGCCGTGGGAGTGACACTGCCCCGTGCCCCTCAGCTGATGCATCCTCCCTCCTGCAGGGCAGCCCCGGGGACGGATCCTGGGGGGCTACGAGGCTAAGCCCCACCTGAAGCCGTACATGGCCTCGCTGCAGCTGGATGGGCAGCACGTCTGTGGGGGCTTCCTCATCGCTGAGCAGTGGGTGCTGAGCGCTGCCCACTGCACCGAGGAGACGTGAGTGTGGGGGGTCACTGCACAGCTGCTTCATGCTGGGGGGGCTGCTGGACTCGGGTCACATCCCACCCTGTAGCCCTGACCCTGGTGTTGGAGTGCAGGGCTTGGGTCCCACCTGAAGTGAGGGCTGGGCAGGGGCTGTAGGAGTAATGGGTAACACTGGGGGGCTCTCTGGCCCCCCACAGCACCCTGTTTCCATGGCTGGGTGCAGCGACATGCCCAGCTCTGCTTGTCCCACGCTCTGACTCTCTTCCAGGGATGGCAAAGTCTTCCAGGTACTGCTGGGCGCCCACTCGCTCACGGAGCCGGAGCCCCACAAACGCCTGTACCGGGTGCACGCCCAGTTCCCCCACCCCAACAGCAGCATCCACAACAACAAGGACGACCTACTCCTCCTCCAGGTGGGCTGGGGGCCACGGGGACTCTCCTCCCCACTCTTGCAAATCCCTCTGTCCCTTGGGACACCTCTTGGGTCACTGACTGAGGCCAGAGGAAACCCTCACGGTCAGGGCTGGGCCTGGTTCCCCTGTCCTATGGGACCATCCCTGCTTCCCCCACCAAAGACCCTTGAGCTGTGCCCAAACACCTCCATCTTCCGCGTGGCTCCAACTCTGGTCTCTGGCTGCATCCTGGGACTCCAGTCAGGAGGCAAAGCCCTGAGTGTGGCCAAGCCTGGAGCACTGAGACTGGGCTTTCCACACCCTGCTGGATCATGGGCGCAGCTGCCCTCCTGACCTGTGTCCCCTCTCACTTGGTGGCAGCTGGAAGAGAAAGCAGAGCTGAACACGGACGTGCGGGTGCTGCCGTTCCAGCGGGAGGACAGCGACGTGGCGCCCGACACGGTGTGCGAGGTGGCAGGCTGGGGCACCACCAGCCACAGTGGCCGCCGGCCGGACAGGCTGTACGAGGTGGAGCGGCCGGTGATCAGCCGCGACGTCTGCAACCACCGCACGCGCCACGACGGCACCATCACCAAGAACATGATGTGCACCGACTCCCGCAGGAAGGACACCTGCAAGGTACTGCCTGCCCGCCACGGACCCGCTGCCAGACCCGTGGGCTGGGGCTGCTGACCCCACTGGGAGGGCTGGGAGAGGGCAAGGGGGGAGAATTCCCACAGCCTGGGAAAGGCCATGGGCAGCAGGCAGGAAGAAGTCAGACCCTCAGGGTGAGTGGGCTCCTTGACCTGTGCAGGGCAGCTCACAGGAGCCTGGAGACAGGAAAGAGGGGTGGGAGATGGGCTCGGGCATCCCAGCAAACCCTGACAAGCCTTGGTCCTGCAGGGAGACTCCGGTGGCCCCCTGGTCTGCGGAGGGATGGCTGAGGGGGTGGTCACAGCCGGCTCCCGCGTCTGTGGCAACTACAAGAAACCGGCCATCTACACCCGCATCGCCCCGTATGCAGACTGGATCGACGGCATCATGGCCTCTGCAGATGGGGAGGATGAGGAGGAAGGGGAGGACGGGGAGGGGGTCACTCGCTGAGGGGACCCCAGGGACCTGCTCCACGCCACGGCTTGCTGCTGCCAGCACGGCCAGAGCATCCACGCTGCCATCCCACTGCGTGCCAGGGGCTCCCACTGCTGCCCACCCCGCTCCCCAAGCGTCCCCCCACACCAGGAGGAGGGCTGGGCCGGCGAGGAACCAGGGAAGAGGGTCCCTTGGTCCCCTCCTCGCAAAGCACAGGGCCCAGCTGGGGGAGGGTGGGGGTCACCCCCATAGGCTTTGCTGAAGGTGCTGAAACGCTGCCCGCGACCGCTGCAATAAAGTGATGATGATTCCTGCAGAGCTGCTGGGCTGGGGGGATCTGTGCAGGAGCCCCCCGCTGAGGGGACATGTACACGGGGTGGGAGACAGGTTGAGCCCTTGGGGACAGCATGGCCCTGGGTGGGAGCAGGGGACACATCCTGTGGTGTGGCTGCAATAAGGTCCGGAGCCAGGACCTCCTGCAGGGTCATTGTGTGAACACTTGGGAAAGCAGAATCTGCCCGTTGCTGATATGGCAGCAGCTCTGGCTCCTACAGAGGGATCTGTGCTGGGACCCAACAGGACATTTGTGTCTGTCTCTCTGCTCCGTCCTCCCGCTGTGCTGCTGCTCCTTGTTCCCAGTCAAACATTAAATAACCCCAAACCTGTTCTCTGAGAAATAGAATCTCACAAAGGGCCTGCGTTGAGTTTTACTTACAGGGGAAAAGAGCCTTAACAAAGTGCAGTTTCCTAATTAGCCATTTGATTGTCCTTAATTACCAGCAGAATAGCGAGGCAGAGAGCTCTGTACAGCTCCTACAGCTCTGTACAGTGAAACATTTGCTGGAGTTGAGGAATGAGCTCTCTGCCACCAGCTCCAATTCTGATAATAATGAAAACGCAGTTCCAGAGGGAAAGGAATGCACAAAAACTGGCCTTAAGGGTCTGTGGGGATATGGAATTGCTTGGCTGGGATGCAGCACAGCGGGAGGTTCCAGGCTCTCCTCCCTAAGACCTGAAGGACCCTTGGGAACAGAGCAGGCCCAAGTCATCCACCTGACTCCCAAAGGGCCTGGGCTCCACAGGCACAGCCACACTGGCACAGGGAGGTTGTGATTTCCTGCCCAGTGCAGCCAAGGGGGCCAAGGGAGAGCAAAAGTCCAACAGGATTTTTGGCTGCACCAGGAATGTTCCTCCTCCTACACGCTCAAGTGTTCGGCTTTGCCTGAAGCTGGAGACTTACACAATCCCAAGTATTTGATGTTCTGTCCTTGTGTGTCCATAAGGACCTGGCAGAACCTTAAAAACATTTATTTCCCCTGCCCCTGGCAGGTCATTTCCCGACAGATGCACTGGGGGCTCTCCCGTGGCTCTGTTGCCCTGGCCCTGCACTGGGTGGCCACGTCACACCACAGGAACAAACCACATAGTTCTGTACAAAATTAGGGGGATTTTTATTTACAACAGCAAGAGCCAAAGGGAGGGTTCACTCCAGGGAGCAGCACTTGTGTTCCTGCTCTGATCCAACACCAATAGGCACGCAGGTGACAGTTCTCATCAGAGGGGCAGATCTGCTCAGGGATCAGGAGTGCCCAGCCCATGTGGCCCTTCTCAAGCAGCCAGAGGCACAGGATGGACACGAGGTACCAGGTGTTTGTTCCCTTCACCTGGGACCTTGTTTCCCCCCCAGCCACCGCCTTGCCTCTCTTTGCCCAGAGAGCTCCACCAGCACAGCCCTGACTCTCCCCTCCCAGGCCCCAAGTGATGGGGAAACCTTTGGCATTCCCTTCCAGCTCTTCTTTGGAAAAGAGCTCCCTCCACTCTGTTTTGCAGCACAGTTCAACAAGGCAAAGCAGCAGCAGCTCTCCCAGGAGAGGAGCAGCAGTGTCCTTGTCCCAACACCTCCACAGAGGGAGTCCCACACAGCTCTTGGTCCCCACTGTGCCCTGGGAAGGGCTCAGGAGTAGCTGAGGGGCATCTTCCTCCATAAGCCCCCACACAGGCAGTTCTTGATCCAGCGCTGCTCCCACTGCTTCACCGCTGTCACCTTGTTGGGCGACTTCAGCATCGTAACACAGCCACACCTGGGGGGACACAGAGGGTGCAGCCAGCCTGGGGAGGGCCCAAAGAGCCAGCCCTGCTGCACAGATCACACAGGGATCTGGGGATCCGTGGGGGAAAAGAGCTCCTGTCATCTGCAGGTGACTCTTGAGAGCACCAAAACCAGCTGAAACCAGCAAGCAACATCCTGCTGAGGGCCCTCCTGGAGCCGGAGCCTGGCGCGGAACAGCCCCAGCTGCTGTTTACACATGAAACAGCCAACAGTCATCTCACAAAAATGATGTGCTACAGAGGCTTTCTATTAAACCCAGTAATTAAAGCTAATTCAATCACATGACTAGATGGATGTTTGTTCCCTGAGCCATTATCCTGAAATCCAGGCTCTCCCGTGAGGGTGAATGAGGACAGCATGAAATGCGTGCCTGTGTGGAAAGATGACCCCAAACTGGGAGCAGGGGTGCTGGGTGGTTCCTCCCCCCAGCCCTGCTCCAAGCATGCAGGTGCTTTAAGGACCAGCCCTGCAGAACTGGGAATCACGTAAAGCAGTCGCTATAGAGACTCCTCCAGGCCTGATTCTGACTCCACTGACCAGACTGGTGATTTAAGAACTTGATCTGATTCGTTTGACTTTCAACCCAAGGGCCAGGCCACAGCAATGCCACTCTCTGACAATGTCCTCAGTGTCCCAGGTTGGGGACACCTTAACCACAGCTACAACCAGCCTCAGATTGCTCCTGAAGGACACTCAGGACAGTCTGAGTCACTTACCTGGTACAGGACTTGCACTCCTCTGTCGGGTATGCACCCAGGTGCAGCCGCCTCAGGTGATCAATTTTGGGCTGTCCGGGGGCCCTGGAGAGGGAGAACAAGACTTTCCCAGTGTCATTTTCCACAAACAGCTCCCAGGAAAGGGAGTTGCATTTCAGTGACCAACATGAGAGAGGCTCTGCCCACGCAGTACCATGGGATTTGCAGACACAATGACATCAATTAATCACAAATCAGTGGGTTTTTCCCCCATTCGCTATTGCTTTTCAGTACTTCAAATTCCCAGCCCATCACAAGTTGAGAAATGGATTCGAGCAGAGAGAACAAACTGCTCTTGGGTCAAACCAGCCAGAGGACAAGGCAAACCCCCAGGTGTCCCAAACCACAGAGCTGCCAAGAGACCCTAAATGCCTCCAACACCCCTTCTCACCACAGCACTGACTCGTTCCATATGTCTGTACCTGACAAAGGCATCAAACTGGGAAGAGACAGTGTGGCCAACGAGCCCGGGAGCCTTCCCAAACTGCAGTCGAACCAGCTGCTTGTTCTGCAGCTTGCTGATGATGCCATCATTGATGGGCAGCCAGTCGATGTTGGGAATGAGCAGCTGGCTGGGCAGGAGGCAGCACTCGTCAATCAGGGTATCGTCAGGCTCTGTGATGTGATTTTCCTCTCGACCTGTGTGGAAAATGAAACAAAGAACCAGCATGACTTACACAATTTCGCTTCAGAGCTCCAGAGAGCTGCGTGCAGCCTCCTCCTCCACTGCCAACTCAGCCCGGAAAACAATAACCTTGGCAGCTACAACTTGCCCTTTCCAAACACGCCAGACCCCCTTGGAGTCACGTTCCACAGTCGCTCCTCACACGCACCAACCCCACCGAGGCAGAAATCACTGTTCAGGGAACCGGTCACACTCACAGCACAGCCAGAGCTTGGTGAGGAGCCGGAAGAGCAGGGACATGCTGTCCTGGGTGTCTGAGGTCGCCGTGTACACGGGGAGGCAGCTTGGCTTCAGCAGCCCCCAGATGCGGATCACCACCATCAGCTCCCGGAACATGCCGAGGGACGCGCCGTCGCGCAGGAAACTGTGCCCTGGGCGCACTGGGGAGCCCTGCAGAGGGACAACGGTGCAGGAGAGGGGTCACACCTGCCCCAGCCACTGCTCTGCACCCACACAGCTCCTGTTTCCAGCAGCACGCACCCCACAGCACCTGCTGCCAGGGATGTGGGAGGCTGGAGGTGTCACCCGGAGATGATGCCCCTGCAGAGCTGCATCAGGAGCTTCCTCGAGTCCCGTGGGTACTGCACTGCCAATCACTGCATCACCAGCCCTTGATGGGCATGGGAAGGGCCATTCTCTAATTCTGCTGTTCCCTGCACTCCTCCCCAGTGCCCTCCCACACCCGACAGGGGCACATGGTCCTGTGTGCCCTGGCTAAAGCTCCCCAACACTGTCTATGAGCGTTAGTGCCCCTTTGGCCTGTTTCTGGGACTCCGGGTCTCACCTGGTTGGGAAGACTGGCCAGGAGATAGAGCACAAAATCCCCCACCCACTGGATGAGCTGCTGCAGGGACTGCAACGTCGTCATCTCCAGGACAAACTCTTCTGTCTTGAGATTAATCATCACCTTGTCAATGTCTGGAAAGGAAGCAAGACATCACCTGGCTCAGAAAGATGGATCCAAACCTCACCCCCTCCCCAGGAAGGTCACCCTCCTCCTCCTCCTCAAACCCAGGACACTGTGACACTTTACAGTGGACCATGGGGAACAATCCAATCCCAAACACCGGGAAGGCAGTGCAGGATGCTGTGAGCAGTCAGTACCTACATCCGTGATCTTGGAGCAGATCTCGGTGAGCCGGTCCCCGGGGCTCTTGTCAGGGGTGTTGAGGAAGTGCGGGCGCAGCAGCGACTTGAGGGTGCAGCTGATGGCAATGAGGAAGAGCTTGGCGTGGTAGTCACACACACGGGCGATGGTGCTGGAGGAGAGCTTGCACAGTGATGCCTTCATGGCAACAATGCGTGTGGAGAGGACCTGAGAGACAGGGACACGAAGGAAAATGCTCAAGGAAAGGCAGAACTAGCATAAGCTCATTAAAGTTGCTGCTGCTGCTTTATTCTCCGCTCTCCCTTTCTGCCACAGGAGTGACAAGAATAGTGAACACTGTGCACGTGAGCGCTGCGCTGGGCATGTACAAACTGTGCTGCTGTTCCCAGAATATACCAAAAATAGACCTCACCATCTCACCTGAAGTCTCCTACAGGTAGAGACCCACTGATGTCAGTGAGAGCAAACACTGCTAACATGGAGGCCCATCCCAGCTCCAGCACTACCCAAACCAGGCACTCAGAGAGCACGGCCAGGCAGAGCCTCCTGTCTCCCGAGGATTGGCACTGGCTGCTCCCCCCTCTCCCAGTCCCTGAGCCCTCCCATGCCTCCCCACCCTCAGAGTGAGCTCGTGCCCACCAACCTGCTGCAGGGCTGCGTTCTGGCGCATGTACTCCTCGTGCAGCTTCTCCACCAGGTTCTGCACCATGCTGGGCTGGACGTGGAGCAGGATGTCCCACCAGTCGTAGCCGGTCACCATGCAGTACTCCAGCAGGAACAGCAAGTGCCGCAGGGACATGTTCATGTCCAGCACGTGGCCCATGGAGGGGGAGATGCGGAGCATGCTCAGCTGAAGGGAGGAGGGAAAGGAAAGCTGCCATCAGGAATGGGGTTAAAAAACATCCCACAAAGCTACAACACAACACAGGGCCAAATGCAGCTTGCTCCTGACCCAGCAACACCCCTCCCCACCTGAAATTCCCAGCATTTTCTGAGCGATCCATCATCTCTCAGAGAGCCTGGATGAGAACTAAACCAGCTGTAAGAGAGCACCAACCTTCCCGTGACTGTCCACGCCAGCCAGGGCCAGCGAGGTCCAGGAGAGCTGCATGGCCTTGAAGTGCACCAGGGGCCCCGCGGCGCGTGGGCGCTTGAGGGACGGCTCGTCCACGGGGCGCTGCGAGGAGGAGCCGTAGAACACGGCCATCATCTGCAGGGACAGCCGGTGCACGATGTGGACACTGCCATCATGGAAAGCCAAGGCCAGGCCTGGGGACAGGAGACAACCAGGGCTGAGCCAGCGGCTCCTCGCCTCGCCCAGAGCTGTGGCCACCATGAAGGCCCATGCGGCAACAAGGAGCAGCTAAAGGGCTGGGGGCTCCCAGACCCCAAATCAGTGTTTCACAGATATGCCTATTCCCAGGCAAACACAATGGGATGGCTGGGAAAACACCACGTCTTTGAAAGTTTTCCATGAGCATTCCATGTGCTCCCATACTTATTCAGCTACAGCTCAGAGAACATAGGTGAAGTTTTGGGCAAAAGCCACGCATTTAGGAGAAGGATAACAAGAGTCTCTTACCCAACCCAGGGAAGAATTTGGTGTCATTTGCCACCTTCAGATCCGTGTTGGTCAGGGAGATTGGCAGCTTTGGCAGCGCCACGGCTGACACCCGGTCCAGGTCGTTGGTGGCAGACAGGATCCGCCACTTCAGGATCATGGGCTGCTTGTCCCCCACTTGGGAAAATAAGCAAGTGAGACACCTGTCCCTAAGACATCAAATCCTCCATTTCTACCCACACACCCCAACCAAGCAGAATCACAGACCAGCATTTCTTTCCACTAGACCAGTACATTTCCCGTATATTTATCATATGTTTGCATCGTTTCTCCTTACTTTTTTTCTGAATTATACAAACAACTTGTTTTGCCACATGTCCCAGTAGAAGGCTCTTCTGGGGGTGATTACAGAGTCCTTATACACAATAATCCTTTCTATTTCACCAAAATGCCCCCATTGATTCTGTTCTATCTGAGATCAGTTAGAGGTGGAGTCCAGGCAGCCCAGGCAGGGGATTAATCCAGCTCCACTGCCTGATCCTGGTCCTTTGGGAGGTTTCGCTCACAGCAGGAAGGGTGGCTGCACAGCAAAACATGGAAAATGTCTTTTACGAAGTTAAATTAACAACCAAACCACTTCTTGGAAACAGCAAGTTGCTGCCTACGATGCAGAGTGGAGCATGTGACTGAGAACACCTGAAAATAAATGGGGCATTCTGGATAATCCCATATATGAGATAACAAATGTGACAACCTGTCCTGCTCTTCCCCCCAGACCAGGCTCCTGTTCTTTAGAGCCCCTGGTGCAGACACTCACCCACAGGTGAGATTTGCTGGAAGATGTTGTTGACAGGCAGGCCCTCCTTCCGCAGGGACCAGCACTCCACGATGCTGTTGTTTTGGTTGGAAGCACAAAGCAGCACCTGCAGAACAGAGCCCCTCACATGAGTGTCACAGCAGGGAGGCCACTGCTCCAGCCATTCCCACTCTGTTCCCAGGGTCCTGCCCTCAGTCAGGTCACGTTCTGCCAGCAAAAACCAGAGGATGGATACAGTGGGAGGTAACGATGAGGTCCCTAACTCCAGGTGCACCAAAACCGCAACTAGAAATGCCAAGGGCACGCTGGTCACCTTCAGAGCCGCTGGGGAAGCCAAGGTGGAGCAAACAGCCATCTCCTTGCTCCTCACCTTAAGAGAAGCTGCTCACCTGCTCTGACATGTCCCGAGCCAGGAACTTGAGGTGGGTGATGGCCGGGTACTTGTCCTTGCGCGCGGGGTCCGTGGTGCAGCGCATGAACAGCGACGGCAGGATCTCGGTGTCGATCTTGCACTTCTCATTCACCACGCTGACACAGACCTTGTAGAACTGCACGGGGGAGGTGCTGCTGCCATCTGATGTGGCCACCACGATGTTCCCCCCGCCCGTGAAGGCGACGTCGGCCAGGGCCACGCGGCAGCGGAGGCGGCACAGGCTCTCGGTGGCTGTCAGCACCTGCCCGTTGGGCTTGAGGAGGGACACGGTGACCAGCCCGCTGATGGTCACAGCAATCCAGCCCTCCATGGGCTTCCCGCCGAACAGCGTCAGCGACGGAGAGAACTTCACCCTGGAAAACTTCTCGCCGAAGTTCGATGCTCCAGACTGTAAGGAAGGTCGACAAAACCAAGGTATTTGTACCCGAAATCCCTGCGAAGCTCTCCTCCTGGGAGAGGGGCAGGATCTCTGCAGGACACCACAGGAGTTAAACAGGAGAGAACTTGGGCTTTTGGACTCACACCTTTTTCCAAACAAGGAGCTCATCTCTGTACACAGGTCCTGTTCCCAAATTCCCAGATCAAACTGCAGCACTTTGAACATGTTTACTCTGAATTAGCACTGGTAAGGAAAGAACTGCTCTATGTCCATGTTCCAGCCCAGAACTAAGGCACCAGACCAAGGCACATTTAAAGTGCCAAGAGAAACAGGGCTCTAAATCCCATTGGAATTCAGCAGGAATCAGGAATCTGACTCTTCTTTTCGACAAAAAACTCCCCTACTGGACTTGCCCAAGGCCATGATGGAGCTCAGAGGAGACAGAACACAGGCAGGATCCTGAGTCCTTTGCCAAGACACAAGCCAGCATTCCAGCCTGGATCTTCCCTGGATCTGGGAAAAAACTTCTCCACCAGCATTCCAGCCCAGATCCCCCCCAGTGATGGGACAAACCTTCTCCACGTGCAGTGCCAGCTTGACGCCGTTGTGCAGCCAGGACAGGGCCACCACCGGGTCCCCCTCCACCACGCTGCCCACCGTGTTCTCCCAGCTGTTGGCTAGGTGATCTGTCATGCTCCAGCACTTGATGTGACCATCAGCATCTGCTGAGAGCAGCCTGGAGCCTGGGACAGCAGTAGTGTGTGAGAACAGGGGGAACAGCCCAATCCCCCCAGGAGGAATCGCCCTCCATCCATCGCTCTGGGACACAGGGACAAGGAGAAGGGATCCCAGCTCACCTGACTGATCCCACTCCAAACACGTGATGACTTCAGTGTGGCCAGAGTTCACAGAGTAGACATCCCATGGGTGCTCAGTGTCGATGATATGGACCATGTGGGTGAGATCTGAAGGGACACAGAGGTGACTCCCTGCCCTTCCTCACGAGCCACCACTTCTGAGCCCACAGAGCCTCGGCTGATGCAGGGTAAAACATAAAATACTCTATCTAGAAATGATTTGGGGCAGGATAACAACTGGGCTGGGAACTCAGTGAGGGGCCAGACACCGATGTGGAGCTGGTCTTACTTTAGGGGAACAACCAGGGAACAAACACCCATTAGACGCTGCCAGAGGCTGAGGGATGGGAGCAAAAGCAGGACCAGCGTCCCCTGCCGCAGCCGGGTGCTGTCAGGGGGCAGGGCAGAGCTCCATCTGCTCAGCCCAGTGGATACTGCACTCTCCCAAGAGCACCGGGAGCTTCCAGGAGAGGTTTCCCAGCCCAGCACGGGCACACGGTACCTTTCTCCTCCTCATTGCGGAGGTCGGTGGTGAAGGCGATGAGGTTGCGGCAGGACCAGGCGCACACGAGGGGGATGGAGGGGCAGTGGTTGCTCTTGGGTTTCTTCTCCCACTCGCACACGTAGGCCAGGTCCATCACGCCGGGTGCTCGATCCTGCCTGGGGGCAACACATGGGCCGTCACACCGGCTGCCCCCAAAGGCCACGGGCACAACCCCGGGGAGGGGTAGGGGGTGTGTGTGTGAGAAGTGTGTGTGTGAGAGGTGTGTGTCTGTGAGGAGTGTGTGTGTGTGTGTGTGAGGGGTGTCTGTGTGTGTGAGGGGGGGTCACAGCCCTCCCAGCACAGGCGCACCGGGAGAAGGCCCAGCGGGCCCGGGGGCGAGGTGGAGTGGGCGGCCCGCGGGGGAACCGACCCCACGGCGGGCG
>VWZF01007821.1:0-15174 GCA_013396755.1 Sclerurus mexicanus
TGTGCCTGCAGCTGTGCCGTGTGCCCGCAGGCCTTACCGTGTGCCCACAGGCCGAGCCCTTCCCCCGTGCACAGACACGATGGTTGATCCCGCACAATCACAAAGCCACACGTTGAGATACGGATCCGTCTCTCACCGGTGCCTAGACCTGTTCATACGTAAAGCTGGCATCTAAGGCTTAAATCGAACTTACTTCGGATTGATACATACATACTTTGAGAAATTGGGACATTTCATGGTGGTGTAAATTGGGGTATTTAATGATGATGATCATGATAGTGTAAGAACTGAAGCTCTTAATAGGACATAAACTAATAAAAGTGTCTGTAATTTCTTTTCCTTAAAAAGTGTTTCTCCTTACTAAGGGGAAGTGAATCATTCCTTGTTGACTTTATCTTGACTCTGACTAGTTTTTTTCACTTGTCTATACCACTTTCAAACAAGACAGTTTGTGCCTTTTCTCTTTTTCAACTTGAACTGATTTTGCTTTCTCTGGCAATCTTGGTTTAGATCATGCTGTAGGAATGGGGAATAATACAGTGTTTATGTATTCGGAATACATTAAAGTCAAAAAAATACACTTATGGAATAGACTGTACTAGAAAGAAAACCAGACTCAAAGTCTGTGCCTGGTGGCAGGTGGGTTTGAAGGAGCTGATTTGAGGAATGAGACCTGTTCAGGCTGTGTGTGCTGTGTCCTGGCAATGGCTGGAAGTGGGTGCAGAGTTGCCCACAAGCCAGGCAGTTCCTGAAGTTCATTTGTTGGGTGTGTTCTGACAGTCGGTGCTGGGGATCATGCTGATAGTGGTCTCTTACCTGCCCTGGAGAAAAGCATGAGTCATTTTCGTCAGGTTTTAGATACTCCTTTAAGTCTTCATGCACTCCAAGTGCTTTTGGGATTTTTTGGTCTAGCCACCCTCCCAAAGGGACTGTCAGAAATGGATGAAAGGCATTCATTATAAATAAAGGATTTTTGAAGAGTGACTTCCTCAAAAGATGTGCCATGAGAAATGAGTACAGATGGGAGTGGGATAAAAAGAAGCAGAATGAGCTGCACTTCAGCCCCTAAAGGGTAGGACTGAAATGTTCACTTCATTTTTAAAATGACTCAAAACACTGTCTGCATTGTAACACCAACCACACAGTAACCTGAATTTGAACGTGCTTAGTAATGCTCTTTGAGATACGTTAATGAATTAATAAAAGCTGTTCATGGATTTCCTATGGGCAGTAATTTGAATTTGAATACTAGGTTATTATACATGTTAAGTGTATACAATTTTCTAAACAATAAAGCATTTAGAATTTTGTACCAACAGAATTTGTTGGTATCAGTGTTCATAGACAGATTTGACTCTTAAAAAACTCATGTGATGTTAAGCCTTAAACTAATCACTTTCTTTCAAAGGAGCTCAGCTAAAGCCATATAATTATTTAGCTCTGACCCACTGTTTACAGAAGCGTTGTTTTTTTGACAGATACGTATCTAAAACTGGAAGATGTGACCCGTAAGTTTAATAAGCCCTGCATAATGGATGTGAAAATAGGTCAGAAGAGTTACGATCCGTACGCTTCGGCGGAGAAGATCCAGCAGCAGGTCAGCAAGTACCCGCTGATGGAAGAGATTGGCTTTTTGGTACTTGGCATGAGGGTAAGAACTCGTTTTGTCTTCAAATTTCAGCTCGTGCTCAGTCATCGTGTCCCACACCAGGTGCAGTGACTGGTTTTCATGGCAAAGGACAGTCCTCTTGTGTTTTCTGCACAGAAAGCATTATCTGAGTGTGTTGGTAGTACTGGTGTGAGCTGTTGTGTGAGATCAGTTCCAAAACACTGCTCTGCTTTGCAGGAAGTGTTTAACTTGGCTGCGTCTCATTCAGGAAGTTAATTGTAATCTGGGCACTGTAAACATGTATAAGAGAGGGGCTGGGTATTTCAAATTGAATATGGTTGCAATTAATTCTTCACCGCCACGCAGATATTTAAAATTATCAAGGGGTTTTTTGTGGTGGTTTATTTTTTTTTTCTTTTAGGCTTATATCAGAGATTTACATGCTGAGCTAGTCTGTCTAATAATTTAATACTTTTAATCTTGATATTCTTTTATAAATAAAATAATAAGCTATTTAGGCATGGATGAGGCCCTGCAGATGTCCGTACTAACTCTTATTACTCTTAGAAATACTAATAGTCAATATTCTTGTATTGCTACTTTAAAATTTCATGGTACAGAAAAGCTGTACAGACCGTTTGAGGCTCAGTAACAGAAATGTTTTGATGTCAGTACTGAGTTCCTGATGGAATCCAGAAGTTACTTTTTTCTGCTATGATCGGGGCAGAAATAACTTTCTTTTCAATGTGAGATTTTTGTTTTCCTTCTCACATACACAAAGCCAGGGCTCCTCAGGCTCTGCATCAAGATGCATAAATGGCTAAAGACTTTCATTAACCTCCTCTTGGTTGTTCAGTAGCACCCAGATTGCACCATTGCTTGAGATAATTCTAATATCTAATGTTTTGTGTGGAATTGCCCAGGCTCCCAACCTTAACTCTGCCACGAGACAAACTGCTACAGCTATAGATTATAGTGGTCACGTGTGGTAATTATGTAAGCCTACGAGCAAGAACATGGGAGTCAAGTCAGAAAACAGCCAAACAGTTCAGATGGAACAGGAAGGTTAAAGATTATAGCTTTGGATCTGGTTTATGTCATTCCATAACCTTTCTTACCTTGTGTGTAAAACAATGTACTTCGTGTCCTTTGTTTCGGCGCAGAAGAAATGATTGATTACTTCTGTGCTGTGCTTGTGACTATTGTTTCTAACATTGCCAGTTATTTTATCTTTTTCATGTTGCAGAGATTTTTTCCATCCCCTAATTCAGACTGGATGTACGATGATGATTTCCCCGAGCAGAGCAGGTTTCCATCCAGTGTTTAACTAGACGAGATTCGGTTTGTGCCTCTGGCACCAAATTGCATGTTGGAAGTTGTTTTCCGAAGGGAATTGAAAAGGGAATTGAAAAGGTTCCTCCTCCCCTCGTGCAACACTTGGCAGAGTCTCAATTCCCAAGTCAGTTTCTCTGCCTCTTGACTATGGGCTGATCTTGGCCTGTCTGCTTGCTTTATTTTTGCAAGATTATCTCCTGCAAACTCTCCTGCATAGACAGGTACTGCCTGGAACAGCTCACATGCTGAGTGAAGTTTGCCTGTGTTTGCTGGACAAAACGTGGCGTAAGATGATTCAGGAATTAGAGGGGGTTCATTTTAATCTCTCCCTTCAGTGCTGTTTTTAACGTGGAGGTGGGCTTGCCTCCTGTTTCTATTGTAGAAGGGCAAGAAAGAGAGGGCTGGGAAAAACAGAACGTAGCTATACTTTTTTTAAAGCACGTATTGTATAAGTTGTCATAAAGAGATACAAGCAAAAAAGGTGTTATAGGTGGGGGTTTTACACCAAAACTTATTTAGAGTGTATTTTTACCTCAAGAGCTATTGATACAGCTTTTTTTTATGCATTGGTAAATAAACAGCCATCTGTTTAAATAGTGCGTAGGTATGGTTGGTTGGTCCTTAAAAAGTGAGTCTCCTGCCTGGCACAGTATTGATTGATACATACAGTTCTGGCATTTGACATGCTAACATGTATTTGTCTTAACACGCTGAATAGGCTAAATACATGGGAATGCATTTAGAAAATAAACTTCCTGAAATAACATTGGTTCAAACCACAGTTCCGCCTTTAGTGGAGAGGTTTCTTTCTTTGACAGGTGCCCCATCCCTGAAAGTGCTCACAGCCCGACAAGGCTTGGAGCAGCCTGCTCTAGTGGGAGATGTCCCTGTCCGTGGCAGGGGATTGGAACTGGATTGTCTTTAATGCCCCTTCAAAACCAGACCATTCTGGGATTCTGTGAGATTGGACATGAATTTCTTGTTATTAAAGTACTGAGAGTTTAAATATAAATTGGAATTCTCTGGTACCGTTGCAATAGCAAAAGGACAAATTGTACCGTGGTTTCAGCAGTAGACACACAGATAAGGAATCTCTTCCCACTGTGGAAGTGTTAAACACAGAGCATTCTGCGTGCTGTTGAGTACAAGCAAAACGTGTGGGCTGTGCTCTCATTTCAGATTTGCAGTCCATTTGGAATCCACAGGTACCACTTTCTGCAGGTTTTCTTTTTTTCCAGAAGATCTCGATTGCAATCTATTCCATAACATTTCTGAAATGCTTCTTAGAAGCACCAATTGGTGATTTTACCAGTATAAGCCATTGTTGGCCTCTGTCGTTTGTGCCTGTGAACATGCAGGCAGTAATGTTTAATAATCAAAGCTGGGTTTAGAAGTGAATTTCCCAATCTAGAGCACATGTTTCTGCAGGGTGTTTTCAAACTGACAGTAGCTGTCAGTAGTATTGTAATTTTTGTAAGCTCTGATCTGTTAATAACTAGATTTAGGAAGGGAGAACTAACGAAGATATTAAATCCTGAATCTAGTGTTCATATTCTTTCACAGTAAAAAAATTACCAGGACTGGGTTTTTTACATTTATAAGTCTAGTTCAGACTTTGATGTTTAATAAAACAATATCTAAGTATAGTCTTGAAAACATGGGAGCAGGAATGCATCCTTCCTGTGCTGAATTTTCAAGGCAGCAGCGAGCAGAGGTGTGTGGACTTTGATCACGTGTAGTCTAGCAGCAGCAATGTAAGTTAAAAAAAGTAAGAATTATGGGAGGAGGTGTTTAAACAGTTCACAGTCTGCATTTTTTGATGTGTTGCCCATACAGAGTCACTGCTATAGCTGATTGAAAGTTTGGATCTGTTAGCGTGCTGGATTCCAGAAGCACTTGTGCAGAAACCTGAGTGGGAGCTGCCTGTAGGCACAAGGAGGAGCCTTTGCGCTGCCAGTCAGAATAGGTCTGGTCTTGCATTGTAAGAATATATAAAAATGACTCATGAAGCGGGAGGTTTCTTGAAGGCAGTGTTTTGCAGCTAATAGAAAGTGTTTTCTTCGTCTTGCACTCTGCAGTGAACCTCCCTGTGAATACGGAGCCAACACGTAATGAGCTGTGGCATATGAGTAAGAAATGAGATTTTCCTGTCTAATAATTTCTTGGCTGTTGTTACGGATCTGACTTACTTGACTTGGCATCGTTCTAACAGAAATGGGCTGGTACAGACAGCTGCAGCACCAGGGGTAGAGGAAAAGCTTGGTTCAAAGGCAAATATCGTTTTGGGAAGGGTTAGTAACAGGTTAGTCGTGGGGACAGTGTGAACAGAAGGGCGGTGAAGCAAGAGGTCTGTCTAACAGGGAGTTGATTTGAGTCTCCTGCTCCTCCAGCACAGCCGTCCTTGCGTTTGAGGGGTAGGTGAGGGTGGAGCAAGAACTGCTGAGAGATGATTTCTGTTGGAGCTTGTGTTTCTATTCCCTTGCTTTCAGAACGGGGCTTAGTGGATTTGTATTTGGGTGAGGTTTTTCAGCGATGTTTCAACTGGACTCTCCCCCGCGGTCGAGCGAAGGCTCGAGGTGTTCAGAGACAGCTCTTTGGCTAACGTGGAGAACGCTTTCAGCGTTACCCAGAGCTGCTGTCCTTTATTGCCGCTGGCTGCAGCCGAGCCCGTCGGTGACCGAGGGTGTTCTGAGTGCACAAGGCAGGTAAATGCACACGTTACATCCGTGGTGTGGGTGTGGGACTTGGTCGTTTTATCACCGACCACTTTGTATAGTTAAAAACTCACTGTTAATGCCAAACATGCACACCTGCCTGAGCGTTTTTAAACTATATAGAAAGATATTTTGGGGAATGGTTTTGTGCAAATGTTGAGAAGAGGTGGGGTGACTTCGTGGGAAACCCAGCTCAGAAGCCCAGGGGCTGACATGCTGCTTCAGCATTTTTTTGGAAAACAAAAGGAGCTTGCAGATCTTAATCAGCATTTTTGAGCTAGTGCCCGTGTCACAAAAAATGGAGCTCCTACGGGAAGAGATAAGGTTCTGGTAAACAAGATAACTCTGTCAGGAATTATGTGACTGCAGTGCTGATGTTTGCAGGAAGCTGCCCCTGGGCTGGCTACGTGGGAATGTTTCATATTACACTGAAGACACAGCTAGTGAAAAGTTAGATGTCATCAGACTCTTGATTCTTCTTCCAAGCAGTATGCTGATTTTTTTAATTATTCTTTATTTAACTATCTTCGACTTGTAGTTCTTTAAAAAGCTTTTGGAACTTCTTGTATGTTTCTTAAAGTTACTTTGGTACCTGAAGTGTTTGCATAAGTAATCTTTGGGTTTCTGTGTAGTGTACTGTACTTCTTTCGTGTACTTTGGGAAAAAACTCAACAAAAACTGAGCTGAAAAAAATTTCTGGTTTTGTGAAACAAAAATCACCGTTTTTATCTATGTTATGGCTTTCTGCAGTTCATACACATCGAGGCCTCAGTTTCTCCAAGTATCATAAGAGGGAAAATAGGGATCATAGCAGTGGGAAGTGTCTCTGCTACCGAGTGAGTTCAAACATTACAGTTCTTCTTTAGAATAATGAGAGTTATTTACTGCCCCTTCAATTCACGGTGATGACTTAATTTCCACAAGGCGATTTAAGTTCCTTGGGGACACTCAATTTAATTACTTCTATCTTTTTGTCAAAATCAGAGCTATTTGAGACTGTTCTTCCCAGCTACTTTGCAAAGCAGGAGGTGGGGACCTGCGTACAACTGGATTTGTTGTGGTTTGGATAGGGGAGAGAGGTTTTGGGGAGAAGAGCTGCAATAAAACCAGGGAATTCTGTTTTCTTTCTTTATTGCTCCTGTACCAGTCCTTTCTGTGTGCTGCTGTTTCAGTGTCCTGGACTTTATTTGTTGGCTACAGCGAGAACAAGTCCCCAGAGGAGATCAGGAGCGGGCACCTCACCTGTGTGCCCTGACTTGCTTTCCATGGGATCCTTTCTCTTTACAGTGGGTGAAGGGAACGCTGTGGCTGTGATGGGTGCTGTGGGGGTGGGTGGTCTGAACAAGTGCCAAGCACAAAATCCCTGCCAGAGAAAGCTGCCAACTTGGTAACACCATTATTTCTACGAGCAAGAACTGTCTACACTCTCATAAACGAATTATCCTTGGGCCTGTCTGCCTGACAGGTTTCTGCCATGGAAATTATTTCAGTTAGGGAGAAAATGTATCTATGTGTAAAACATTTTTGAATGAAGTTCTTAAGCTTGTACAATTCCTGATATGGACAAGACTGTACCCGTGTGAGTTGCCTCCCTTTCAGATGAGAGCTGATACACTGCTCTCGAGGCTGGCACCCAGCTTTTGCTCGGCTGCTCTCATTTATTCAGTGCAACCTCATTTGTGCTGACAATTACAATTTCGGATGGCTCTGATGGAACTGGGCCTCGCTGGTAATTCTTGCCGTTTTGCTCTTGTGCTTACTTTTAAGAACTCAAAATCATTGCATTGAAATCGTGCTTGTTAATGTCTTACTGATTTAACACTCACAGTAACACGGACCGGAGTGTGGTAGTTTCAGATCTCTGCTTGGATTTGCTAGGCAGGGGCTGTATCAAACAGTTCCCTCTAGTAGGTACGCTGCTTTTTTCCACCACGGTGATGTCTCTAATATGGAAAAGCTGTAGGTTGGAGCCCGAGGGCTGAACGGAGGGCTTTGAAGAGCACTAGAGGGCAGTGCTGGCCACTGCAAGATACTTAAAAACTGTGAGGGCTAAACGGTACCCAGGGTTTTGTGGCCTCCCTGCGAGGTGTCTCTGGCTCTGCAGAAATGCTGGTGGTTCGAAATACGTACGGGGCCCCCTCCTTGTCTCTTGCAGGTGTATCATGTCTCTTCGGACAGCTACGAGACACAGAACCAGCACTATGGAAGGAGCTTGACCAAGGAAACAGTAAAGGACGGTAAGGGACTTGGGGTGTCAGAGTTAGTGCGCTTGGATATTTTTCATTTATTTACTTATTGACAGAACTGTACGGAAAAGTAGTCTGGCTGTTCCCATTTTAAAAGTCCCTTTTTGTCCTTGTGCCAGCTGGGTCTTTAGGTGTTCCCTGGAGCGTTTTCACTACCTGTCAGTCTGACATTGTGTGCACTTAGCTGGAACAGCAGTGCACACTATAGGAATGTCCTCCTTATGGCTCTTTTACTACTAATGTGGGGTGATAGTTGCAGAATTCAACTTCTTTGCAGCTTTGAAACCATAATGAAATAGAAATATTTTTAAAGTATTAAATGTTTTGTGATACGTATTTTTTATCTCATTGTCTTTTGTGTATATCGAAGTGTCTTATATTAGAAAGCTACTACAAATGCGTCTTTCAGCTCAAGGGACCTTCTCAGTTGAAGTCAATCCACATGTTGCTCTACATTAACCATAAATAAAAATGCTGCCATCATACATCTGTTTGCTGAGGACTGTTGTAAACTAGTTAGTAGCTGACACGTGTTCTGTCCCCCAGCAAGGGACAGAAGGGAGCACACATGAATACGCTCATGATAACAAGCTGCTTGAGCCTGTTCATCTGTGGGGAATTTAATGGGTTTAACATTTGCCCAGAACTGTCCAGGCACTTACTAAAATGACCTGGGGAGCAGGAACCATGTTCTTTTACTGTTTGCTCCATACATTTAGTTTTACTCCCAATGCAAGCCCAAGCAGTAGCAGTATTCAGCAGGTGAAGTGGCTGAAGGTATCGGAGTTCCTTAGGTTCACTTCAGTTCTAGTTAATAATTGCCTGAAAGGAAACTACCTGAATGCTGTCCGTTCCTTCAAATAAGAACTATTCTCATCCCCAAAGGAATGAAAATTGTTTTCCTTTCAGAGGTGAAAATAATCCCAAAACGTGTCTAATTCCTGCAGGCATTTCGAGGTTTTTCCACAGTGGGTACTGCTTGAGGAAAGATGCGGTAGCTGCCAGCATTGAGAAGATTGAGAAGATTTTGGAGTGGTTTGAGAGCCAGACGCAACTCAACTTTTATGCAAGCTCGTTGCTTTTTGTCTATGAAGGGTCATGTCAGGCGACAGCTGTCCGATTGAGCGATGTCACCTTGGCGGAGAAGAGAGGAGTGCCCAAAGGTCTGTTATCAGGCGGAGATGTATTGGAGTATAATAATAATATTCGTGTAATAAATTCCACAGAGAATGGGAAAATTGAAGCCTCTGTAAGTAAAGGCTTGTCCAAATTTTATGCACTTCACAAAAAGGCGTGCTCGAAGAGGCACCACAGTCAGCTCTCGCTGAAAGTTGAGAACTTGGAGCAAGACAGCGTGTGGAAAACCAGCGCCTGCATTGCGCAGGAGCACCTGAACGGGAACGTTCTACCCCAGCTGGAAAAAGTTTTCTATCACATGCCAGTGGAGACCAAGGAGAGTGCAAATGTTGAAGTCCGAATGATTGATTTTGCTCACGTGTTTCCTAGCAATGCAAAGGATGAGGGCTACATTTATGGTCTGAAGAATCTAATCACAGTACTTCAAAATATTTTGGATAACTAAATTCTTTGCTATGTTTTTTATTGGGGCCAATGATAAAGAGCAACATGAAGAATTTCTGCACTTGTAATGCTGTATAACTGGGTTTGTATTGTTCTATATTTTATTTGTCTTTGTACTTTTGGTAGAAGGGTTTAACTTTTTATAATTTCACTCAGGAAAATAATGATAGTTAATTAGGGAGTGTGAAAGGATGAAGATACTTGAGATAAAACAAGATAGGTAAATTAATAGAATGAAGTGTATGTGGATGTCTTAAATCCAAGGATTACCAGAAGCAAGGGTTATGTTAGTTCCCTCAATAATTTTAGCACAGATGGCACTTGCCCACTTAGCCTTTGACACTGAGCCGCATCTCCATTGACAGGTTTTTGGAAAACAGGCTGGAAGCTGTAAGGTGCAGGGTCAATGTCCTCGGCACTGCCCTCGTGTTTACTGTATTTGAATAACTGGAGTAATCCTGCTTGGAGAGAAATGCCGTGCTGAGTCAGCAGTGTCGCGTGAAGCCGGTGCAGCAAAAAGTGCTTTTCGGTGTCACAGGGTGGTGTTGCTGTTCTCTCAGCCCCGGCTGGGAGCCCTTCCTCCTTTGTGGGGGTCTGGAGCTGATGCTCGCCACACGTAAACTACCACGTAATTTGTGTTGGGGTGCTAAGGAAATGCTGGAGTAAAATACCCTAACAGGCTTAAACTGCACAACTTCTCAAGAAGCTTAGTTCCTAAGAGAGCAAAAGTATGCAAATGGGAAATGTTCCGGGAACTAATTCGGTTTAGGAGATGAAGTCAATCTGTTAATGGAGCGTCTGATGCTGTGATTAAGGGAAATGCCTCACTCCTCACTCCGTCCTTCTCGTGGCCCCTCTCCCAAAGCATTGCTTTAAGAAGCACGTTGATGGAACGGAGGAACGGAGCGTGTTGAGTGAGCGTGGGGAAATCTCCACCAGCCGCCGGCTTCTTGCGTTTTTGCACTGAGCATTTCACACGTCTGCTGCTGCAGAGCACGGCCGGAGCCGGGAGCGCTGGGGGCCAAGGACTCCCCTGGGGGGGTCACCGAGCCTGGAGCCAGCAGCGGTGCCACCGCTTGTGCTGGTGGAGCCGTGGCTCCCGCCCTGGGCTACGGCCACCGCTGGTTTCTGTTAATGACACACAGGCAAGCTCTGTCATTTGAAAGCTGTCCCGTTATCTTTCCTCCTCGCGGGGAAAAATCCAAGCTTTTTTATGGAATACTTGAGATCAGGATGATTTATCCAAAGCATTTTTGGTGTGTCTCTTCAGTGCGCTGTGTAAATGGCTGTGCGTATACAGTGAGCTGTATGACAAGTGGGAATGGCCAAGCCTTGCCATCCCTGGAGCAAGGTTTTAATGCTTAAAGCAAGCCCAAGGACCTTTAGGATGGATTTGGTCATTGGAAACTTAGGTCTTTTCCGTGTGGACTTAACTGTGACCCTGTGGCCTCGCTGCTCTCTGTACAATGTTCTGCACTGTGCACTCAGTTGTGTACAGACCTTGGCAGGTTCTTAATTTGACATCTGTTTTCTGTATGAGAAAGGAACACTTACTTTTTCAAGCAAATACGCTGTTTTAAATAAAGTTGAAATTCTAGCTTGAGAACTTGGGTTAATTGGAAGAAACAGGGTATTACTGTGTGTTGAGCTACATTGTTTAAACTTTAGAGCGCATATTGCCCAAAGCATTCAAGAATGACAACAACTGTTAGTGACATAATGTTTTTGAAGTGTGAGAAAAGGAGCTTGCAGAAGGGGCAGTATCACTTTGTTGACAATTTTATGGGAATTATGGTGAAGGCTGAGGAGAAAGTACCAGGAAGAGAGTGATTTCTTTTCTACTTGGTATTTCTCTTGCACCATGTAGTTAATATATTCCCAAATTGAGTTAATTTAAGCCATATTCTAGAAAGAGTTTGTGGGTTTGCTTGCTTTGACACTGGTTTCTCTGTTAAGGACTTTGTTGTTCTATCCATACATAATCAACACTAGAGTAGTCCAGGCTGGTAGTGGCCTTGTATTATGAGTTTACAAGGTTTTATAGAAAATATAGCCAAAACATTTAAACAGCATCATTTTTGATGTCTGTAATTCATCTCTTCTGGATTTTAATTCATTTTGTGCCAGAGAAATCAGACATTTGCCCCAAAGAAGTCAGTTATTGGAAAATGGTCTGTATGCTCTTGGTACCACGCACTCTGCTGTCTCTGCTTTAAGACACACTTGCTCAGTGTTTGAATGCTCTTTAAGTATTGATCTTTTGTTGGCTATGGCAGTGTTTGTAATGCACCTGGAATATTGTCAACCTGTCAGAATATTTTCAATAAAAAATAATTTTATCATGGTTTTTGTACCAGCAGTTACTATGAATGTATTTCTGTTAATTTAAAATGTAGCTTGAGAGATAATAGTATTTTTTGTTGGCGGTTGTGTAAATAAATCTTGCTGTAGAGGTGTTTGAGCGTAGTACCTGCTGTGAGTTTAAGCCTGCAGAGCCCGTATATTCAGCTTGTTCTTGCACAATTTAGACTTGGTGTCTCTAGTGTCGTATCTGGTCTGATCGTTTTCGGTTACAGTTGGAGAAGTATTCACAGAAATTATTAAACAGAATATGGAATTAATCAAAAGATGAAGAGACACCGGTCACTGAGCTGGTGCACTGCCATCGACCTCTCTCCCGGCGATGGCCCTTCTGTTCTCTGGGTGAAGCGTAGAGGAAAGGCAACTGAGACGTGGAAATCTTCCTGGCAATGGTAACAAGGCTTGTAGGTGTTTCTGTGCCATTAAATGGAGGGGGGGTCCCTGCCCCGGACTGGGGTACTGGAGGAAACCTGTCGTCTGATTTTAGGCAATCAGAGTTGGCTTTAGCAGAGCTGGCCGTCCAAGGGGAAGACTCACGCAGCATTGTCACTCGTGGGCTCTGAGAATATGAGCTTCTGAGGCCTGTGTGCCTGGATGGCAGGAGAACTGTGTACAGGCTCACCTAAAGAGAGCTCAGATTGTATAAAGTTTTATAAAAAAGCATGTACATAGATGGTATTTTTGGATATGGGTGAAATTTGTTGCATAAATTACATTGGAATTTATTATACCCCTCTGAAATATTTAAAATATTTTCATCAATTCCTATTACGAACTAAACCGAAGACTTTGCTTGTAGTTGTGATTCTCATGAAACTTGCAATGTTCAGTTTTTTCCTACTGTAATGCATAGCCAGTGTTCTTTTCCATAACCTCAGTTTTATGTAGATTAGGAAATCACTAATTTTCATTAATTTGATTAACAGTGGATATTTTCTTGAAATATCTCAGTGCAGACGGTATTTTAAGTAAGGTTACTAACTGACACGTATAGAGCCCTGGTAAAAGTTCCTCACCTGCACGGAGCTCCTGGCCCAGGCTGGGACTGTGCAGAGCCTAAAAAGGGCCTTCTCAGGTGTAACAGCAGCAGCAGAGAAGGGAGGGCACCGCCTGCACTGGCCGTGTCAGGTGTGCGGGGCTCTTTACAGCCTGAACCTAAAATCATTGGAATTGCTTTCTCACTTCCTGATGGGAAGCACTGTCAAATGTAGGAAGACACCAGAAGAGTAGCAACTCGTGTCCGTATCTGCTTTTTAAAGTTACAGTGAGTTGTTCATCCTCCTAATTTCTTTTGTTCGTTTGTTTTTCCCCCAAGTGAGCTTTCCTCCCGAGTGCCTTCTCTGCCCTTGCCACAGGTAACCTTCTGTAGCATCATGGTACAGTGTTTTAGTGGAAACTCTTATTTCCTAAAAAGCTTATGCCCCATAAATGCTCTTAAAGTACCGGTATCGAAAATGCCTCAGATACCGTGGGAACACACACTCCTCTGAAAGAGTGGGAGTGGATGCCAGCGGAAAGCACGCTTTGATGGGAGGCTGGACCACAGGCTTTATGAAACTTCTGTACCTGGGACCTGAAGAGGATATTTTGGGGGCAAGGTGAGCGACAGTGGAACTTCGTGGAGTTTTCCTTCCCTTGCTGCAGTTAGAGTTGAGGTTTGGAGCGGGGAGAGTTCCTGAGGAGCCCTGAACGGGCCATGGTGTCTGTGCTGCAGCACAGGGGATGGCAGCAGGTAAGAGCCAAAGGCTGCAGGTGTTCGGGTGTCCTCGCAGGGAGAATATGCTGTGCGTGTTCTTTGGGTTACAGCGGGATGTAACCAGGGAAGCGTGTTCATCTCCACAGCCTCGGGCCAAATCCTGCCTGTTTTTGTGTTCACAGCAAGCTGTAAGGGATGCTGCCGGAGAAAATTGTCATCCGAAGGGCATATGTGTTTGAAAGCAGAAAACAAGCAAAGCTAAGGGTTGTACAGCAGAAAACACATTTCAATATCTTTTACTCCGCTCTCGATTAGTGTAGGTGGGCCCCGTGGATTTGGAGTTTAATTTGTTACATGGCATTCAATAGCAAATGGTCAGAACAAAGGTATTTCAAAACCACCTTAGTCTGAATTGTGTACATTGGTTCAAATAGTTACTTTTTTCTTTATTTTTTATTTTAAAGTGACCTGTGAACTAACGTCTAAATACGATGTTGCATCTGACACTAAATGAAACTAGAGTGCACAAAGGCACTTTAATCCTCTGGGAACTGTACTGGAAAGTAGATGAAAGCATGTGAAACTGCACCCGATGCTGTGTTGTTAGTTGTTTTAAACTCTAAAATTCTACATTAATTATGCTCGATGGATGAATGTGTCTGGTCTGGTCTCAGTTTCTTTGATTCAAGTGTCTAAAGCACCCCTCAGTCTCCTCTAATCTGTATGTGTTTGTAATTTCATTTGCTGTTTTCTGCCATTCTTGGACCATAGGGAATATTGCTAATATTACCTGTGTTTATTTTATAGAACATTGTACTATGCTATTTACCAACTTTTGTAATTTAATGATAAGTGATATTTAGGGTCATTCTAATAGCTGTATATTTGGCAAATTATTAAAATTTTCTGCGATGACTTGCAAGTATAACTGGTTTCTTTTTAATATAGGGAGATTGTTGAGAAAAAGTTTTCTTGAATATACCTGCACTGATGAATCTCTCTTGCTGTCTCTTTCCTCTTTTGTGTCCACTCTCTAATGGGTGTTTCCATTGGATTTACCAGGTTTGCTTTACCACCATGTTTTTGTCACAGCATCCATTGCCATTGTTTGTTGGGAATAACCTCCTGGATATATGAGAGTCATCTCTATAAAATCAAAAAAGAAAAACAGGCAAATCCATACACAGTAAAGCCCCCGAAACAGAACTTGTTTTTTGGGCAAAAACTTCTTCCCAGCTAGGAGGTACTTCTCTGAATGAAAAGAGGATTGGAAAAGACAAAACCCCCTCTAACTGAGACACAGAAAAAAATATAAAAATCGTAGATTTGGGACAGTTCAGCGCTCAATGAACTCCTAGAAAATGGCAATTTTACTCCAGAAGGATCAAACCTGCAGGTTCCCTTTAATGTTTGATTGAGAGTTGTGAAAACCTCAGCTTCAGGGTGTTGGGGCTGACTTGATTTTTCTCCTTGTCCTTTCAGTTATTGCTTTGCAGATGTGTAAGAAAATGATCGACTGATGGGCATCATGGCTGTAATTGCATTGGAACAGTTGGTGCCAATTAACAGTTATTTTCAGAAACCCTAATGGAATTGCCTTCCTGGATGGGGGCTGAGCTCTGGTTGCAGGGG
>VWZF01007822.1:0-167902 GCA_013396755.1 Sclerurus mexicanus
AATTAAGATGTACACTCTGTAAAAGTTAGGCTTTCGGGATTGGAGTATGTGTTTTAGTTTCATGATTTCTATGCTTAGATGGTTGAAACTTTTCCACTGAATATCAGTTGTATGAATACATGTAATGAACCCTTTTCAAAAAACACTTCATAAGAGGTAATGAGTGATGTGTGGGAAATACTTTTTCCCACTTAGAAATCCCTCTTTGTAAGAATTATTACAATACCAGATAACATGATCATATACATCAGAATTCAGTGGCTTAATGACTGTTTATGAATGCTAGTTTGCAACGTTCAGAGAAACACTTTTCAAATCTTCAGTGTAATTCCCTCTGCAATAAGAACCTGGTGTTATTGAGCTCTAAAATACTTTGAAAATTGATTCCAAGGAATTTGTGTGAGTTTCATGTAACTGTTAAGAAATACCCTCACTAAATCAACCTCATGAAAGACAGTGATTTCACAACTCAATATTTGATTTTCCCACTGGTTGCCCACTCCTTTAATGCATTAGATGTAAGCAAAAGTTACACTTTGCACTTTCGCTGTGTCACTTGTGGTGTCCTTGAGACATTAAACATGCACACGTATGGACATTTACTGTCTTTTCCTGCTCAAATTGGTGAGGGAATGCTGGGCTTGGTGTGAGAGCATGTGTAGACAAGAAAAAGACAGAACATGATAGAACAATGTTGAAGGTGTTCTGCAGAGACAGAGGTAGACTTACCATAGTGACACTGAAGTGGGCGTTGGAGATCAGACCCTGAAGAACCTTAGGAACTAAGTCTTTTGGCAATATGGTTCACTGGCAGGGATCACCGAATCACAGAATGTGTCAAGTTGGAATGGACCCACAAGGATCGAGTCCAGCTTTTAGCCCTGCACAGGACTACCTAAGGAATCCTCAAACTCAGTGTATTTGCTGGTGTTCTTTATTCTTTTTCAGAAATACAATTATCTAATTTTTAAACACTTAGTTAAGTTCACTGCAGTTCAGTTGTGAAGTTTCTTTCAAAATTCTGCCAGTACAGTACAGGATATAGAAACTCAGTAATAACTCAGTGACAGTCAGATGAGCCAAATAAGCCAGATTCTGCACCTGGGATGGGACAACCCTGTATATACATGGGGAACAAGAGGCTGGAGAGCAGCCCCATGGAAAGGAATATGGGGGTCCTGGTCTATGGCAAGTTGAATAGGAATCAGCAGTGCCCTGGCAGCCAGGAGGGCCAACCATGTCCTGGGGGGCATCAGGCAAAGCATCATCAGCTGGTCGAGGGAGGTTATTGTCCTGCTCTGCTCTGCACTGGGGTGGTCTCACTTTGCTCACTGTGTGCAATTTTGGAGTGCCACAATATAAGAATCATATATAGCTATTAAAAAGCATCCGAAAGATAGCTACGACGACAGTGAAAGGCCTAGATGGGAAACTGCAAGAGAAGTGGCTGAGGATGTTTGGTTTCTTTGACCTAGAGGAGAGGACTCTGTGGGAAGTCTTCATTGCAGTCTGCAGCCTCCTCATGAGGGGAAGAGGAGGGGTAAGCACTGATCTGTTCTCCGTGATGACCAGTGACAGTGACGGAGAATGGCATGAAGTTGGGTCAGGGGAGGTTTGGGTTGGATATTTGGAAAAGGTTTTTCACCCAGAAGGTGATTGGGCACTGGAATGGAGTCTCCAAGGCATAGTCATGGCTCTAAACCTGACAGAGTTCAAGAAGCGCTTGGACAATGCTCTCAGGCACAGAGTGGGATTCTTGAGGTGGTCCTGTGCAGGGCCAGGAGTTGGACTCAAGGATCCTTGTGGGTCCCTTCCAACTCAGGATGTTCTATAAAGGAATTGACACATCATGCTTTCATGAGAATATCCATTGACATTATTATACATTCTAATAAATTATCAAGAAAGAGCAACTTGTAAAAACAACACCTATTTTTTTATAAATTTAGATTTATTTTGGCCCAGCTATTCAGTTCTCATTATTAACAAAATTATCTTTGAAGTCAGTGAAATTTTCTGGCTCTCACTAAAGCTTTCCATGTAACCTGTGTTTCATGTCTTTCTGAGATTGTCCTCTGGTTGCTTCTTTAATGTCAACTGCTCATCCTCTGAAGGGATCTATGTTTTTATGTGCATACAGAGAATGTGTGTTTGTCCCTGTGTTGCAAGGAAGAGAAAGACTCAGAGTGCAAGAAAAATCTGCATGCTTTGTGTTTCTGCAACAGAGAACACAGAGTTCTGAATAAAGAGCCAAATCTTCAAATACACGTGAGATGAACATATTTCAGGAGAGTTCATGACAGACATACCTGTGGGACTGAGATCACAGTTTTGGTCTTGTATTTACAGCAAGCAGGATAATGAAGACTCTGTTTTGGAAAATGAGCCTAAATACATGGACGTGGTGTTCCTAACTATTGCTATATTTTTCTGTTCCTTTATTATTAAGTAGGTGAAACAGTTTTCATCAGTGCATGTTCCAAAAATGTGCTGTTGGCATTGGAGGATGTTGAACCAGTTCTCAAAGAGTAATTTGAGAATATTTCTTTTTGAGGAAGCCTAGTACAGATTTCTCTTGTCCTTTCCAATATTTTCAGGCTTATGGCAGGTGCCTGATTGACTGTTTTCAAGGAAGTCATTACTTTTATTAACCAGTACAGGAGATAGTCAAGACCTTTACACCATTGACTTCTCTCCCTAGAATTTTATTAGCAATGTGAGGATGGTATAGCCTTATTACATTTTCATACCTTATGATGCAATTATTCTGTCTGTAATCAGTCTAGGGGTTAGGTTTGTAATACGGTCAATGAAAATTTCACTTGCTCTTCTGCAGAGCTGGCCTGGTCTCTTTTGTTAAACTTAGTTGTAACTACAGCTACTGTATAAAATTTCATAGACCCTGGCAGATTAAGTCTAGTTGTAAATTAGCATAGTTTTATGAAACATTTATTGGATTTGTCTTCAATGTCTTAGCATATTACTGCCAGAAATAGTCTAATTTGAAAATAACAACAAGGGACTTGAAAGCTTTATGAGGAATTATAAAAGTGGAATATATAGGAGCATAGCTTTTCAATGTAGTTGTGCTGTAACATTTTAGAATTATATGTTATATTGTTAATATATGAAAGTTATCCACATCTATTTCTTCTACATGAAGCTTCTTACATGTACATTGTTTCCTCTGTGCTTCTGATTTTGACAATTATTCAGGGGGGAGGAGGAACACTGGTCTTTTATTAGCAGTATAAATCAGTGGAAACCACTTCCTTTAACTCCCTTGGAAGTGCAGTCCTCTTCCCTACTTCTATATTGCTACACAGAAAGTAAAACATTATGTACAGTGCATAACTCAATACCTAAGAAATACTGCAATGTTAAATTCTCCACTTGCTATGAACCTCTGTGATGTTTCTACACCATAAATATATATTAATTAATTTTATAGTATTTGGTATTGCATTGCTCAACAGGGAAAGAAAATATTAAACCCTGCAAATTCAAAATTGTGTATTTGAAATTAGTTTTGAACAACTGTAAATAAGAATAAAACTGTTGCAATGTTTGTCCCTCAGCAAGCTGGAAATAAAAATTTAGCAGACTGAAATGTTTCTTTGCACAATTGAATGCTTTTGATAGCCCTAGGGTATCACTTCTATTGTTTCCTCAAATGTTGTGAAAGGGTATTAAGTAGGACTCCATGTTCCTGTTAATGAAAGGACCTGGAGTTCCTCAAGGACACAAAGTTGAATATCAGCCAGAAAAGTACCCTTGCAGAAAAGAAGGCCAACTGCACCCCTAGACTGCACTGGGCAGAGCATCAAGCACAGGGAATTGATTCTTCCACAGTATAAGAGAGACATGAACATACTGGAATAAGTTCAATGAGGAGCTGTAATGGTCATTAAGAGCTTGGAGCATTGAGGAGAGGCTGGGAGAGTTGGGACCATTAAGCCTGAAGAGAAGAGTCAGACTATATTTCTATCTACAAACCCTTGCTGGGAAGGTGTAGAGCAGACTGTTAGGCTCACCTCAGAAACACACAGAATCAGGATAAGAGAAAATAAACACAAACTGGATAAATGCAAATTCTGACTGAATATTTAAAATTTTGTTTCACCCAGACTGGGATCAAAAGGGTTGTCCATAGAGTGTCCATTCACAGGGAGATTAAAAAATGGACAACACAAGAGCTGGAAAAAACTGAGCTAACTTCAAAGCTGGCGATTTTCCTTGAAAATGGTTAGACCAGATGACCAGCAGACGTTCTTCCCAAATTGCTCCAAAAAGCTGTGATTTGAACATCTTACATTGGAAATTAAAAAAGTAAAATTCCAGTTTTGAGCTAGGATTGAACCTATGAGTACAGAAACAGCATCACATCACATACTTGGCCTTCGTGACTGAAGCTGTTTTTATCTTTAACATTCCTCAAACTCTCTACATTCTAACCTTGGGCTTAAAAGGCAAAAGCAAGAAAGAAAGAAAGAAAAATCCATGACTAACTGGAAAGTCTTGGAGGGGTGAAGCCAAGTAATAAACAAAATTTTGATGTGAAGAAGTTGTAATTGCTCCTATAAATTTAATTCCTCATCTCCTTAATTCCTATGTGAATTCATCACTTGTGCTGTTAAAAAGTGGCTCAGACTTGGAAACACAAGTCCTTTTACATGGTGCTCATCACTCAGCCAGTCTTTTTTAACCCTGCCATCAGCTCGAGTTGCATAATTTTTCACAGGATCTCTGACTTTTTCAGTCAGACATTATTCATCACATCAGTCTTTGGGGTTTTTTTAACTTTTATCATTATTGAGAATACTGTGCCACAGTTCACAGTACTTAATCTTGCTCAGAAAGATTGAAATTTCCCAAAAGAACAGGAAATGTTACATTAAATTGGACCTGATGTATACTTTTGCTGTTATTGTAAGGTATTTAGTCAATTTTATGCTATAATGAAGATATTTTATAACTTGAATTTTCTCCTTTTAAATCCTTACACCTTAAACACTAGCAAGCATAAGTACACACTCAGAGTGAATATGTATGTAAATATGCACATGTAGCAGACACATACACAAAGATACTGGAGATAAGAACTACCATCTCAGATAACAGCTGATACACCTCTTCTAAGCTGGTGATTTGTACTCTGCACCAGTAAATATCAGCTTCCTCTAAAGTCTTTTAGATCCATCTGGAAAAGGGCTGTCTTTCAGATTAATTAATATTACACAAGTAACACCAGATTTTGAAGTGTCCTTTGCTGTAAAAGGGTAATATATCCAATGTTGTTACTGAAGTGTTCTAATGTAATCAGGAGAGCCATTGTGGGTAAATTCTGAAGCTCCCAGAAAAGTATGCAAATATTGTCATTTTCACAGCAGGTTCCATTGCACATTCGATTACTTATAGCTCCCTTAATATGAATCAGTTGTTTGTTTCACACAGGTTTTGTTTATACTGGTGATACACTTTCATCTTTTCAATGAGGCAGTTAATATGAATCATCCAAAATGTATTCCAGTTACAAACCAGAATGTCCTTTCCATACCCTCCAAAATGCTGTTATTTGCAGAGCAAATGTTTTCATTTTAGAATTTGATCTTTGAGGATTTCAACATGTTCAGTTCCCCATGAATATTAGGTTGTGACAATATACAGAGTGGATCATTTTCCCAGTCTCTGTATTTCCAGCAGCCATGCATGTTAGAAGATCATTTGGCATAAAACAGCCATAAATTTGTCTAGCTTTAAGACTACTTTTGAAAGTCACAAGGAGGATTTAGAAACCAAACGATTCTTCAGCAGACAAGGACAAATAGAAAATAAGTGAGTCAGGATTTGCAGTTCTTGGGTTCTATACAGAGCACAAATTATCTTGGCAATCATATAGTGACACATTACTACTCTAAATATTCAGCTCTCCTTAGTGTTAAAGGGGCATTATGATAAATTGTGGCAGATGTCTAAGACTTTCTATATGTGAAAAGTATATCATTACTCACATTCAGATAATTCAGTTGAAGATGGTTGCACTTGTATAATTCATTTGGCATGAAAAAGACCCTCCCACTTTGCTACAATAGAATGCAATAAGGATTTTTTTACAGGTATCAACTCGCTTGCATGTCTAATCTTAGTTAATTAAATAAATAGTCTCCAGAATTCAAGAAGGAATATACTGGAAATTAACCTGTCATGTAGGTGAGATCTGTGTCCACTGAAACAGGATTAAGGTCTTAAAGGGGTAAAAAAAACTGAATTAGCAGAATTAATATTAGAATGTACCATAAGAGGATTTTAAAATTCATGCATTTCTTGGGCTATTTCAGAAAATCAAATTTAAAACAAAAACCTCTTATGTCTTCAATTAATATAAAAATATATCTTTATTTGGGGCTTTCTTTTTTTTTTTTTCTTTAGTTTTGGTAATATACCGAAGGATTCAAGGATTACGTCTGATAACATTGCCCTAAATAATTTATTCTGGAATGGTCTCAAGTGTTATGCCAGATCAGGTCTATTAAGAAGTGGAATGTGACCATCTCCAAATGTATTCTGCTTTACTGGTGCAAAAACATATTTTGAAGAGGTAGCTGAATATCAGGCTTTTTTTTCTCTTTGAAGAGATCTCAAGTAAAAGCTATATATAAAATCAACTGGGTGTGGGGGATTTTTTCATAAGCTGTTTCACTCAGATAAGTTTCATTTCTATAGTGAAGGCAGAAGGGAATCAGTAAGTAGTATATTCTGGCTTTCTCTAGTATGGCATTTCTTTTTTTTCTGCTTTAACATGAATATTATAGAGTAGCAGACGGCACACCCACAGAAGTCCCATCTTCCTTTCAAATTCTTAAAATAGGAGTTAATTAGCAGGTCAAACTCCAGACAGTTTTCAAATAGATCCCTGATCCAGTGCAATCCCAAATGCTGGACTTGCTTGTTTATTCCTGCGTTGAGCTCTGGGATTCCAGCCAGCAGGAAAAAAATCCCACTGGTGATTATCAGCCATGAGTTCTTTGCCATTGCAGAACTACAGTCAGTTTCATCTGAGGTGAATTTCCAGTGGAAAGCAGTCCAAATTTCCATGAACATATTGTTACATTCAAATGTGTGCTTACTTGCTTTCTTTATTACCATGTTCTGACAAAGAAGTATTTTTTTTTCAGTTTCTGTTGTTGACTTTTAAACTCAGTATATTATGACTTAGATCTTACTAACATCTCTAATTATCTTAATAAAAGAAGCTCTGGTTTTGCATTTGTTTTGAATTCATAAAAAAATTACTCAATATTCTTTTTTTTAAAGAAATTTTATTGAATAGTCACCAGCCTTAAAATTGCATTTTTTTTCCAAGTCTGAATAATAATAAAATAATAAATAATAAAAGGGTAAGAAAATGTGTTCAGTGCCAGACATATTCAACAGTTGCTACTTTGTCATTGCATTTTTCTTCTAATTTATTATTTGACATTTTCAGTGTTTGGATTACAATGTGTGAACTCAACAAAGACATAATTAGAAGCTCAACTTTAATAGAGAAAAATGGTCTCATGGTCTAAGTAAATAGCAGTAGGAAAAGTCTTCAAGGAATTCACATCACACACAAGGACCTGCTTCTGCACTAAAAAGCTGATTCTTGTTTCATAAGAAACCACAGAAGCTGTGCTGATATGAACAGTGTATAAAGCTCTTTGAAGTGTACTATGGTGATGTGAGCATAACAAGTTTTCACTGGGGAAGGTTGTAAATGCAAATTCTGTTTTAGTCCCATTTTGCACGTCCAGAATTGTTAAAATTTTGTCATGTAATCATATACAACTTATATATCTGTAGATATATGCAATTAATTTCTTGCTTTCATGCAACAACCCCATGGAAATTTTCTATAGTCAAACACTTTTTATTCCCTCCCAAAACTTTTCTTTGACCAATGACAATTTCTGATCATCGCTGCACTCTGATTTGGAGTTGTAGAAGCTGTTACCAGAAATCTATGGACCAATTGGATAGACGAAGTCTAAAACCTATTGTTCAGAGTCTCAGGTTCAGAATGATTTTGACAGAACTGAGAAGGAGGACCCATCTGGTAACCTTGACAAGTGCTGATTGCTCTTTCTAGTCTCAGTTTTTTACCAGCAATGAAACTTTCAATAAAGGCAACATTACCCTATGTCTAAAGATATAAAGTTTCAGTTCTTGTATGTAATATTTTGGAATTTGGTCTGAGAAGTAATTTTCTGAAGTTTATTTTCTTTTTTCCCAGCTAGATGAAAAAAAACAAATCAAATCAAACCAAACCATACCATTTCATAATCGGGTGTCCAGAGACACAGGGAGCTAATGCTCCCAGTCCACGACCACACCTCAGTTGATTGGCAGAGCCCTCACTGAAGTATGGGGTGCTTGCCTCCAGAGTCTTCTCTAATCTTCCAACCATTTTCTCAATTTGTATACTGTCAAAAAGGAAGAGAAAATAGGAGCCTTGTGAAATACAACGGGCCAAGTGAAAGGTTCTGCATCTGAGATGGGTGGGGCAATGCCTGATATTAATACAGACTGGGGCATGAAGGGATAAACAGCAGCACTGCCAGGAAGAGCTTAGTGGTGCTGGTGAATGAGAGGATCGACCTGAGCTGGTAACGTGCACTTGCAGCCCAAACAGCCTATAGCATCCTGAGCTACATCAAAAGTAGCATGGCCAGCAGGTCAGGGGAGGGGATTCTGCCTCTCTCCTCTGTCCTTGTGAAACCCCACCTGCAGTGCTGCATCCAGCTCTGGGGTCCTCAGCACACAAAGGATGCTGACCTGAGGAGACCACAAAGATGATTAGAGGAAGGGAGCCCTTCTACTGTGAGGAAAGGCTGAGAGAGTTGGTGTTGTTGAACCTGGTTGCCCAGAGAAGTTATGGGTCCCAATTCTCTGAAAGTGTTCAAGGCCGGGCTGGATGGGGCTCTGAGCAACCTGATCTAGTGGAAAATAGGGGTTGGAATGTGATGATCTTTAATGTTTCTTCCAATCCAAACCATTCTATGATTCTATTTAAAAGAGGATATATTTTCATAGGCATTTGCTAACTAGTTCCTGTAAATTATTTTCCAGTGCATGGATTGTTAATGACAGAAAAAAAGAAAAAAAAGAATTCTGGCACAAAGACACATGGGCCAGCAATACAGCAGAAATGAGTTAAAATATATATCTAACTACTCTAGAAAAACAAAATGAACATCTGACAATCTTTTTTTTATTCAAATAAAACCAGAATACATAAAAGCTGTAAAATTCTTTATCTTTTTCTCCCTAATATTGAGCCATATTCAAGCATATTGTAGAATCATAGAACAATTTCAGTTGTAAGGGACCATAAAGATCATGCAGTTCCAACCTCCTTGGACACCTTTTCCTAGGCCAGATTTCTCAGTGCTCCATCCAGCCTGACTTTGAACACCTCCAGGGATGGGACATCCAAAATTTCTCTGGGCAACTTGTTCCAGTGCCTCACCACTATCATAGTAAAGGATTTTTTCCTTATATCTAATCTAAACCCACACTTTTTGAGTTTGAACCCATTCCCTCTTGTCTTGCCACTAAATACTCTTGTAAAAAGTCCCTCTCCATCTTTGTCATAGGCTCCCTTCAGGTACTGAAAGGCTGCAATTAGCTCACCCTAAACCTCTTTTCCAGGCTGAGCAAACCTAATTCTCTCAGCCTTTCCTCGTAAGAGGGTTGCTCCATCCCTCTAATCTTGATGGCCTTCTGCCAGACTCTTTAACAGGTCAATGTCTTTCCATCTTGACATCTCATAGAGAGTATTTAGAACAAATGATGAAATAACACATTTAATGTCCCTTAACATGAGATTCAATTGTAAGTAATGTGAAATTTACATTGAAAGTGCATTGAGATTGTTGTATTCTTGGATAGAATGGGATTTCAGTATGTTGACAATATAGTATGCCATTGAAAATAATTAGAGTTTAAGACTTTCATTGTACTGATCAGGTCTTAAGCTAAAATGAGAATATTTAAATGGAAGACTACTTTTAATGTACTTCAGAAAAAAAACTGGAAAAATAATAAATAGTTCATAGTGTGCTATTTAACTAAATACTGAGGATATTTTAAGGATGTCAATGAGCTAACTCTGGCAATTTTTCTAAGAGCAGTTAATGAAATGTACTGTCTCTATAAGTAAACAATCTGTCTTTACAAATTTACATTTTTTACTAACTCCATCACAGCCAATTCAGAATCTTGCAGATCTTGTTTTTCAACAAGGCAGGCTGCTTCATTATGAATTTGAAGAAAATTGAAAAAGGTATTTGAAAGATATAGAAGTTCATTGTCTTATTTCTTTTACCCATGATGTAATTGTCAGACAACCTACACTACATGATGACTTCAACAGCATCTATGGTAACTGAAACTTTCTTCATTTGGCTTGCAATTCATAATGGTAAGTTGTCTTAATACATCTAGGGGTGCAATGCCCTCACAGACAGGACAGCATAGTATCATCAAGGTCTGAGATGATTATGAGACAATTCTCTTTGCAATTTCTCTGATGTTCAGTCATTTTTACTAGTTTCTTAGACAGGAATTTACCAGTGAGTATTGTCTGACTGACTTTAGTGGAACTAGTGGTGCTGAAAGATTTTCTAATATTTCCTAACATTTGCAAGATCAAAGATTCCCATTGTATTTTATAGTATGAATATGTGAGGTTACTTTACCATTAAGATTCTGCAACCATCATGAAAAACCCCATGGAAGTCACCAGTATTATTTTGGAAATGACTTTCATCAATACAAGTTGTTAGATTTCTTCCTTGGCCATGTAGCTGATAAACTTGGCAGAAAGGAGACATGCAGTGTGTCCAGCTTCAAATAGGATAAAAATCTGAGGTTATCTTGCAAATCTCTGTGCTGTGCCAGGTTTATCTATGACACCATTGGTAGCAATCTATCACTGATCATAAAAGCTGCAATTAAGTGGTGTCTCCTCACTCCGTTCTTCTAAGAGGAGGAAGAGTGTGAATTTATGTTATTTTTATTGCCACTCATTCACTTCCTATACTGAAAGTTGTGTCTCAGACACTTTCTAGGGAAAGGGAAAGGGTATTTTTTCAGACCACTCCCACTACAGCGTCTGTGTGTAGTGAAGAGGCAGGATACTGCACAACTATAAAGGAAGGCTTGTAGTGGAAGACTCACAGTGGACTATTTTACAAAATTAAAGCCTTGTGAGCAAAGGAGCTCATGGGACGATGATAGAAAAAGAGCTGTGAATGAATAAAAGAAAGGGAGATAAAAATAAAATGATACATTAGGTCCCTTCATTTTTAAGTTGCAAAGATTTTCTGTTGTAAATCCTTTCCTTACACTGCAAGATAGGCATCTTTGAGTTATATCTTGAATATATAGAGCTCTGAGAACCAGATTCCCTAAAGATTTTTATATCCTTTGTCAGAACGGAAATCCTTACTCTTGCAAACCATCCAGATCCTAGGAAACTGCGAGGTTTTTTTACTCTTTTATTTCTTTGGCTAGCTTAGTGGGCTTGTCAGAGGAGGAAGGAATGTATCAGCAAGGGAAGGGAGTGGGTGTGAGGGAGCAGAGTTCAAATCCAATAATTCTTTATTAGCATGGTGGCCATTAAAGATTTTTTTTTCCTGTAAATACACTAACTTAACCCCTCTGAAATGACATGCCAGTTGCACAGCTGAGAACAACTAGCCAGATACACTAAATCACAACAGGGATGGATGAGTTTATATAGCTGTGTCAATTTTTGTTATAATATGGGATGCTAAAGCTGCCATTACAACAGTTAAAACTTTGGCTGTAAAATTAGAAAATGTCATTTATTAATTTTCATCTCTGTTATTACTATTTAATGGAAGACATCTGACTTTAAGACTTAAGCAAAATTAGCAGTTCTGAATGACAGTCTCTCAGATCTTTGTTTAATTTAACTGCCTTTTTGCTCTCAAATTCACCACAGATTCTGAACTAAATGACGAATCTAGCATAAAAGAATATTTTTACTTGATTAGCTCTAGGTTGAAAACAATGTTCTAACAAAATTTATGTTCCCAAAAAGAACATTAATGTGATATTTTTTGAAGAACACTAATTTTGTTGTTCCGAAACACGCCCAAAAATTGAATGACCAGAAAATGCATGTTTTGTGATGTTTTTCTCTGTCTATCCCATGCTTTGTAAAGGGTCATATGATGATCCGCTTAGGTGTCAATATGCCCGGTTTTTTGTGTTTGTTTTTTGTGTTTTTTTAATGATGTTTATGCCCAGCAAATTGACTCAGAAAATGAAAGGCAATCAATCTTTTCTCCATGGCAAAAAGAGAGTAGAGGTAGGTGAAGACAAAGGTTTTAGCTGTTGATTGGACATGGCACAATCTGAAGATCTGGCACAATGCAGGAGACAAAGATAGTGATGAAGAAGTTATGCCTGTACTCTGATATCCAGTCACCTCTGCTCTTTACTCTGGCATCTCTTCACCCTGCCGAACCTCAGGTAGGGAAAAAGCTATGGATTTTCTCTGGCTTTTATTCTAATTTAAATAAATTGGTGTATAATTTCAACACTTGTCATTTTTCTTCCTCACATGGCTTTGATTTCCTCTAGTCTTCAGCTTATTTTATTACTGGGTCTAGCCATATGTAAGCTCTGTGTATAGTCATGCAACTCCATGAACTAGACAGAGGGAAAAAAAGTGTAATTTTTCCCTTGTTCCCTTCCTTCCCCATCTCTACAATCTTATTCAACCAAATGAGTCACTGTCACTCCCTGACCTCTTTCTTACCCCTCCTCTTCTTTCATGAAAGATGATGTGTGTGATTACAGGTTTTGACTTTCCAGCTCCTGCATCAAAGGGAGGGTCTTAACAGTACTGATGTGCCTAACTGGATATAGGACATAACAAATTGGCCCTTTTTGGATAATAATGGAGCCTGAGAATGAATGAGAACTTGTCTGTGATTTCACACTATTCCAACAAGTGCTTGCTGACTTTGTTTCTTTCCGACACTAAATCCTTGTAGACAGTTTTGAGTCCAGGATTTACTAATGTCATCCTCTGGAAAGAATCTTGTGTTTTTGTCGAAACTGACAGAGACTGTGGCTGAGGTGTGTTGATGTTCTGGCTGCTTTTCAAGAAAGCACAGATGGTCTGAACACCTTTCTAGAATTTTTAAGTAGTCACATGCCTTCCCATTAAAATTTACAAAGGAACTGGAGAAACAAAACTTTTTTTTTTTTTTTTTCCTAAACATATATGTCTGTATACTGGTGGTGAGCTCCTTATATATTCTGGTTAGGAGTCTTGTACATAGGAATCAATATATTCTGTAAACACTAAAATTCATACCCTGATTGGCAAAATAAATGCTCCAAAGACATCTGAACAACAAGAAAAGACAACCAACCAATAAACAAACAAACAGAAAAAGTGCCCCAAACCCTACAAAAATATCAATAGTTTTGAATAAAGTTTTTAACGGAAGCAGAAGTCTTTTTTCAGTCTATTATATAAAACAAGGAGAGATCTCATGTCTGTTTTTGGTTTGGGTTGTGGTTGTTCATGGGGTTTTTTAAATGTAAAGTGTATTTTATATCCAACAGATGAAGAAACATCAATCCTTGCTTTGTGAATGTGAAGGCAATATGCTCTTTTTTAATTTAAAAAGAGAATCCACTAGCTTTAAAAAAAATAAAAAAATAAAGAGCTGAAATCAATCTTATTTAGCAAAGCCTTAAGGAACCAAAGAAGCCATCTATCTTTTCTTTAACTGCTTGTCTAGTAATCTCCAAGTAAGAGCCTGTCTTTCACTTTAGATGGAAATGAAGTTGCAATTAGAAAAGTGCTTCAATCATTTACTGCTGTCCTTAAACTAAGCATGAGAAAACTATCATAGGTAAAAATAAAAATTGACCCCAAACTGACTGTAAGGTCAAACTGAACTTGAACTAATTATTCTCTGGTTTTTTGTACATTGAAAAGACATACTGAATTGCAGAGGAAAAAAAGGAATCTTGTTGTAGTTCTTAAGAAGTCAAAATATCCTGAAAATCTTTTGAAAATAGGAGCTTTTGTGAGGTGTTTGACTTTAAATGCAGAAAATATTAAGCAAAAAGTACTCATACGCCTAATTTCATCAAATTCTGTGGATCCTGGCTGTCTTTTTAAACACCAAATCAGGGTCCATGGGTCATGGGCCTCACTGGTGGTCTCCAGCTCTGCCATAGCCCTGTTCTCTCTGACCATCCCAGGGCTGTATCTGACCTGGAACCCCATCTGTGCTCTGCCCACACACCTGCCACAAAGCTGCAGCAGGCATTTTGGCACCGAGTGCTAATCAGTGCCTAGTGCTTTCTGACTGCTTGCATGCTTTCTTTCCCAGCAATTCCCTGAAGAACTCACGCTGTCAGCCTCTTCCCTGAGAGCTGAATAACCTTTGGAGATAAATCTATCTGCACTGCAGCTCCTGATCTGTGTCTGGAATAAGGAGATAGCCAAAGGGGAACAGGGCAGGCAGGACTTGTATCTTCATGGGGCGAGATAGCATGGGGTTGTGTCAGGGATAAGCCACCCCATGCCATTGCCCAAAAAATACATGGCTTGACGGAGCAGTTCATGTTAGCAGGGTGTATGGACAGCATCCGTGGAGGAGAAACAGCCACACTACTGTGTCTGAACAGCCCTTTTTCAGCCCTAGAAGAAGAAAACCTGCTACAACCCCCCATCTCATTTTAGCCCCAGGAGCAGGGAAACAGCAGCCTTGTAGCTGATGTTATTGGCTTATCTACAGTTCCAGTCAGCAGAGAGATATTTCACATGGTGATAGTTTCTTGTCTTAACAAAGTGAATGCAAGTCTTGCTTTACCTTGTTCATAGTGACTTTGTTCCTCTCTAAGAGCTCCCTGATTTCTTCCAGAGTCAGATTGGTAACTTCAAAAGTTCCATTTCTATGGCTTACTGTCAGACAGTAGTCCTTTCAAAAACCTTTCAATACCAAACCCACCTGTGTCCATTTCATTTATGTTCTTATGTGTTTGAGGATCATTATTATTGTTTTAAACAAGGATACTTTTTTGTTTATTTATTTTCTTTCATTGGGTCTCACTCTGATCTTACCTCAGGAGTAACGACTGAAGTATTGGCACCAGGCTGTAGCTCTTTAAGTGCTGGCTTTCAGAGTTATAGCCAGGCTTAGAAACATGAATTTGGAATGACACAGCAGAAGTGGAGATCCTGCACTTGTCTGGGCAATAACAGTGTAGGTTGTGACAAAGTCTTTTGGTTGCCATCTCCATCAATTGTGGCTGAGCACAGAAGCAGCCCAACTCCTCATGGGTATGTGTATGGAAAACATGGTTGAACATTTTAACTCAAGTAATCTTTCCTTTTTTTTTGTTTTATCCTAGTTTCTTATTTCTTTTCTGGCAGGCATCAGCACTCCTGGGAAAACTTTTCTTGTATGTAATAAAAATAAGATTACTTTCGTGTAGCTTTTAATTGCCAATGTTTTTCCAGCTTTCAAAGACTCCTACTTCCATACCCTTTGCAAAGGACTGTGTTATTGTTATGCTGTTTGGTTTAACTTCATGATTTGTAGTAAACATGGTTACTGTTTTACTTGTTAAAGGAAATAGAATAAGTACATGTCTTTAAGCTATAATGTTTCTCAGTTGCCAGTAAAACTTAAGCAGAATGAAAGCCACAAGGGTGGTGTCAGAGTTACTCAGTCATGTAGCCTTTTAACCTATGAAGAAATACATGAATGTTATGTTTTTGGATCCTAAAAGATTCCTATAAAATTATGATATACAACCCTGAAGTAGTTTATGCTAGCAAGCATTTAATTAATGTAAAAACTGAACTTAAATTTACCTCAGTTAGGAATAATCCACTTAGTTCTATAATAGTGTTTTAAATACATCAAAAGTGACAATAAATGCAACTGGTTTCATATATTCATGCTTTAGTGAAAGGAACAGAACCTCTATTTCCTATAATAAACTACAGTCGTATCGGTAGCTCATTATTGACCAATCACGTAACTGACAATAAATATTACAGTTCATCATGTGATTATGATATCCACAGAAAGATCCTAATATCAAATAATTCATGACCCTGAAGCAAGACCATGATTAATTTAGTTGAGCTCTTTGTGCTAAATGAGAGTCTTTTTGTTTAACTGAGGATACTTCGTAAAGAAAGAAAACATTATAGCTAGGTATAATTCATTAAACTCATAAATATGCATAGCAATATAGAAAAATAGATCCATGTGCACCAGCCATACTTTTGCTGCTAAAATCTTTGCAATATCTAAACTTCCAGGAGACAGGAAGACATTGCAAGATATAGTCAATTGTTCTGGGGTAAGAGGAGATCTGAGAATATATTTTGTCTAAAATTTTCCAAATTTATTTAGTTTGAAAATGTTATCAAGAACACAGCAATTTTAGGTTACATTCTCAGAATTTCAACCACTGGTGCAAAATGGCTTAGACTGGCTCTAATTCAAAACCATATTCTAACCATGAGTAATAGGTATTAAACCATATTTAGGCTATTTATCTGAGACATGGAAACCACTTTTTCCCAATGTTGCTTTTGTTAATTCAGGAGAAACCTGAAACTTGGATGTCTCAGGCTATAAATCCAGTTGTAGATATAAAAAAATTAAATCTCCTAAATTCCGATCTTCAGTTCTTTCTTATAGCAAGGAACTTCACAGCTAAATTATTTGAAAGTCAAACATTTCAATTGCTTACTCATGAGGAATGTGCCTGATTTTTTTTTTTTTTTAATACATTCCCATTTAGTGTACAGACCATTCACTGGTTGAATACAAGCTTCAAAATCATTTCCCATGCTCCAGCAAAGTCTACTGAAAATAGAGAATTAACTTCAAGTGACCCAGGAGACTAATGATGATCTGCTTTTACTGCTTGTCCCTTTCAAATCTCACAAAAGTCCCTGGCATGCTAATATTTACCAAATGAGAAGATGTAACAGTCCCTTAAGACAACTGTAAGCTGCTAATTGGAAACAGAAATTATTTTGGATCTTGCTACAGCTAAGTCAGGATACTGTTTGTAAGTACTGTGAGAGTTGTGGGCTTTATATTTATTATGAAAATGTTGTATTGTTTTAGTATTTTAAGAAAGTTATTCAGATAGTTGATCCCCACTTTTCCAAGGGAATGGATCTAACTTTCAGAATGTCATCTGTAAGAAATGATATTCTGCTGAGCTCTGCAAGTGCAGAGGACATTTTTCAAAATGCTGTATCTATTAGTCATCCAACTACCAGTAAAAAGCAGACTAAAATGACATTAGGAATACAAAACTGGCTAGCAATAATAAAACGGAAAACAATGAAACACATATCCATCAATTCTTCAGTAATACTGTTATGATTAATAATGTCAACAATGAACAAACTATTTCAGAGAGATTTCCTAACAAGATTTTCTTTTAGTAGATATTAAGAGTTCACTGAGGAGTTGTTCCACATGTGTCACTTGGAATCTGTCACTCATTTGTGGCTGGTCTGTGGTACAGCCAACCAAATATGCAATAAGTTTCACCCTGGATGATAGAATCAACGAAAGAATAAAAAAATAAATATGCTAAGTTTGATAGGCAAGATCAGTATGAAGCCTATTAAAATGATCAGAATTTTAATACATAGACTTGCAGCTTGAAGGTACTCAGTTGATATCAATAATGATACATTATAACCTTGGATGTTGTAAAGTCAGCTAGGATTTCCAGCTGCAGGAAAATTTATGGCATTTTTAAGGAAATTAATAACTTTAAAAAATTGTTAAGGGATATCCAAAAGATCTTTTTAAACTACACAGAATTTATCATAATGCCTAGTCTTTTTCCACAAAGAAAGACTTTCTTGAGATATAAATTATTCCCCTGTCAAGTTTTAAAGTCTATATGGAATGAGTGAAATCCTAAGAGAAGTGGTGACTGATGAGTAATATTCAGATCTTCCTCACTTTTTAAAACTACAGATGCTCACAATGCCTTTTATTCTCTTATTTCTTAATTGAATTTTGGTATTGTAAAGTCAGACTTCCTTTTCTCATACACTCCTCTTTCACATAAGTGCAAAGTATCTACTCGGTTTCCCAAAAATTAAGACTTTTCTTGGGGCATTATATTTAGACAGCATAGCACTCTGGCATAAATAAATAAAAATATCAACGCACACATAAATAGGAAAGAAAAAAGGAAAAAATTTGTGTTTTTTGTCATCTCACATGGAAGCAGAGTGGAGTTTGTTATCCGTACCACTAACTTCCTTCTGGTGCTCACTACATTTGAAACCCTTCCCCCCCCCCCCCCGCCCCGATTTTCCTCAGTATGCCAAGCTTAGCTCAAACATCACTTCTCTCTGCTGATAAATTTGGAAAGTGCCCAGATTGAACAGCAGAGTGGGTGGACTAATACAACTGAAAATCATTGCCTGAACTGATCCTGGCATTTTATTTTGCTTCATGATTAAATTCAAAATGAAGACCTTAAAAGCCAAGCAAGTTGTGAGGAGAAAATAAAGTCTGGAGGAAAGTGTCCACAATGTTTAAAGACAAGTCAGTGCAATGTATCTATGAAGTCTGGATCACACTCCAGGATTGGGTCAGCTCCTGTGTAAGTACAATGTACTTCTGAGCTTATGGCTGTACTTGTTTAAACCCAGAACTACTTTCAAGGTACAGGGCTAGTGTTCACTTTAGACCGTTTGATGACATTGATATGTGGACACCTAGGTATATGCTTCAAAGGACAAGTCCGCTGGATTAAAAGTAATTTCATTTTGAAAGCAGCAACCATAATAATGAAAAAAAAATCAGTTGAAAAAAACCATGGCAATATTGGACATATGGTATCCCACTTGCACTTGACTGTTCTAATCCCTATACTACAGATTTGGGTTCCATCTGCATTTTTTTCTCTGCATATTGAATTTTGAATTATATTCAATACTGTAGGAAAAGAACTTAGAGTTGAAGAGCAACCAACAGCCCAAGTTAGGCAATCCAATGGTTTTTCAAACACTCCTCAAGGAAGCAGGGTATCTAATTCCCCTCTCAGACTGTGACCAGAACTGGGTCTTGAAATACTCTAACCATTGTAGACAAGAGAAAGGCACCTTTTTGTCCTAAAGGGGAATGATTAGAAGCAGGCTTGCTTATCAGGAGGAAAGGCTCAGCTGCTTCATCTCAGAGGTCATATACCCTAGGGAAGAGAATGTCTGCTCCATGGACTTATGGCACCTGAGAGGTGGTTGTTAAGACTCCTGCTTGCCCTGGGTCCAGGCTGGTTTCTGTTGAGCTGTCCAGTTGTATTGAGCATCCAGACTACACCTCTCTGTTTTAGATAAAAAAGCTACCTGTGCAACCAGGTTCAGACTATCACTTCAAGACCCAGCACTTGATGGAGATATTTTATCTTATTCTCCGTTTTGTTAGCTCTTTTACAGTACTCAGAAGGTAGTAGACACATAACAAACATGTCTTGAAACAAATGACAGAAGAGATTTATGAAAATTGGATAAGAATTTGTTAACTCTCTAAGTGGTCAGGAGGAAAAAGCAGTTGTGCATGCCAATCTATAGAGTCTTCTAAAATGCATCTGGCATAATATTACATCGAATATTCTTCAGAAACAATTCTATGTGAGATTTAATGCAGGACACAAGTAACTGGTAAGAAATAGCAAAATAATTAGCCACAAATTGTCTTATGTAGATTAGATGGCAAATTTCCTTAAACAGTGAAAACTGCCATAGGAACCTTAGGCAAGGCAATCAGTTGCATTCCCAGATCTGGACACCATCAAGATCCACCTCCAAGTCTGAGTCATTGCATCTTGAATATTCTCTAAGCCTCTTCAAAAACCTTTCAGATGATTCTTAATCCCTGTTGAAATATGAGTTACTTTCATGTCTGATCTGCATTTCAGCAGGAACCATGTAGGCATTTTTGGTTTTTTCTCTACCTTTAACCTTTCTTCCTCATTTTGTTGAAGCTGGGAGGGGAAAAAAAAAAAGTACAGAATTTTACTTGTGCAATTTTGCTTTTTTGTTCTTGAATTTCTTCTGTATCTCCTCATACTAAATTTATCCAAGTGGATAAATTAATGTATGCCTCTAGATTCTGATTTATCTTCAAGTAAATGACAATATTTGTATGACAATTTTCCCTTAATTAATAAAACAAGTCATTATCTCAAAAATCCAAGGCAATTATCACTATATTTCCTACTGAAAAATTATGTGGTTTATATTTTAAAATTTCTCAATCCTATAGGATATGGCTCCTGTTGTTATCACTAGCTTTATGGTAGGCTTAAGACAGAAAGAAACAGTTTGTAATGCCTGCATTGGACTTTCAGCTTTTTTTTCATTTTCGTGTCAAGTAGTAACAGGAAATGAGGAAGTTAATGTATTTTTCAGTCCAAATGAATATTGTTAAAAAGAAGTGGATATAAACTAAATTTTCAGTTTGTCGATCTTAGTAGTAGATTAAGAAATAAAAACATTATGAAAACCTACTAGCTTAGATTTTTGTGAGAGGAAAACAGGGAAGTAAAGGAGGTTTTATGTAGCCACAAATATTCTCCACATAAAATATGTAAAGTACAGTTAAAATGTTACTAAGCATAAAAACAAGGCTCAGAATTAGGATATGCCACAATGAAGTCTGCCTGCAGAGTCTGTCTCTGGTATTCGTGAACTGTGACTGAATCATTAACTATCTGATCATATACTTATTTTTTGATAATGTCACTGTCTTATTCAACTCATATGAAGAAAAGTGTTTTATTACTTGTTGTATTGTCATTCCCCATATACATTAAAACATGTGCTGAAGACCTAATTATTAATTTCCTTCTTGTACTCTGATACAATGTGCTTCCCTATGGCATTTGACTGTTCTTCATTTTCACAATGGTCCTCAGAAGTAAAGGAGAGGCATTATCTTAATTTTTAAGGTGTAGTATAACATAGCTAAGGACAGAAATAGCTGTTACTGCATGAGAACACATGGCCACAAATGGATTCAGCTCACAGTTAAAGACACCAAACTGTAAGTTTCTAAAGATAAGTGTATTGAAGGTCTCACTATAGTCACTGGAGATTTGTTTAATAGAGTTGGTGGAATGCAGGAAGCTATTTACCTCATTCTGAAGTAGAAAGCCAGAATTCAGCTTGATTGCCTTACCATACAGATTTGAGGCCACCTGAAGTCCCTTATCCCAATAGCTCACTAGCAGTTCCTTTAAATATCCTGGAGACGTGAGTCATAGGTGTTCATCCTGAGGCACTTGGGTAGAGCAGAGAATTTCACATGGCAATTAATGCCTGTATGAACAAGATGAACAAGCTAAGTCATGTCTGTCATTGATTGGCTGGATTGTTCTCTATACTGCTGGGCAAATACTCTTCAGTTGTAAAGGGAGCTTTGACACTTTCCTCATGCAGTTGACTAAAGGTAGCTGCCTTATTCAATGAGATGTTGAATCCTGCCCTGAGTGTTCTTTAAAAACCATGTTAAGGGTTAAGTGATTGTTTATAGCAAATATACTGTAAATGAATTTTCAGCCAGGCTTTGGTTAAAAACTGTAAGCTGAATATTCCAGGCTCTCAGACTGAAATCTTCCCAGTACTTCAATGTGAGTGTTGTGCACCAGACTGGTCAAGTTACTTAGTGATGTGTAGTATTTGTGCGAGCACACAACATCCCTCACTGCAGTGAGTGCATGCAGCTCAGGCCCTGAACCTTGTGCTGGAGACACACAAAATGAGTAACATTTAACATCCTTCCTCATCCTTTATTCTCAAGTGCAGTTTCTTCAGCAGATTTGACTTGCCCTGAGCACTAAATAAGCAAAATAAGTATCTGTGGTTAACACTGAATGTGGACAAGTAACTAAAGACTGAACCGTGTCTAGAGTGGTTGGGAGTGAGATACTACATCACAGAGTAACTTTCCACATCTCCCCATACAGCAGCTATTAGAAGCCTGTCAGAGAGGCAACATACCACTTTTCTGGATCATAACTTTTATATCTCTTGCTTTTGGTCTCCTGGAAATCAAAGCCCAGTCATCAACAAGAACAGAATCACTCTACACAATACAGAGAAAGTGCTTGTCCAGGTGGGCATTGCTGAGGCAGAGGCCTGCAACATTTGTGCTAGGAATCACTTTATTCTTTAGAGTGTAAGAGAGAAGAAAGTGTAGTTATTTTGAACAAGATAGTTTACCCAATAGTTCGATGAACAATTCTGCTACCTATACTGAAAGACTTCAACACTATTTTATGATCTCAATATTACATAAAAGATGGCTGTTTTGCTGAGTGTAATGGTCACCAAAACTATATCCTGTAGCACAGCATTATAGATGCTATTAAAGCAAAAGAAAAAACTTTTGTTGAGACTGTGGAAATTCTGCAAAATTACCTATCCCCAAAGCCACTTATGATTGCAAAGCATTTCTGCTTTTATAGATAGAATCAAGAAAATGAAACATTTACTGAATATGTGACTGGATTAAAGCAATTAAATGAGCATTGCCAGTTTGGAGGGAGTTTAAATGATGCATTAAGAGAATGTTTAGTAAGTGTTATGCAAAATAATTCAATCCAAAACCAGTCTCTGCTGGAAACAGAATTGACCCCAAAGTGTGCAGTAGATATTGCAATGTCAAAGGTGCCAGAGTTGCAATACTTTGTGAAGCCTATGCAACAAAAAAATTACAGTCTCAGAGACCAGGATGCAGAGAACTGAAAGATTAGGTGCCTCCAGTGAGAAAAACCATCTCCTGATACTAATCATTGGTGATTCAAGGACAAATTCTGTAGGAACTGCAAACAGCAGATACATTCAGAAAGTGTCTGGGTCAGTGCAAGTAAAACTACCATCTCATTTGCAAATAACCACTACAAGGCTGCATGGGATACAGTAGCATCTCTAATCCAGTTACTTTAGAAAATTAAAAAAAGATATATGCTTAAAATGGAGCCTGAGAAGGATTCTGGTTTTTTCTGTCCTTTAACAGCAACATTGTAAAGACCTTAGCACTTCTAAGAATGTGTACAAAAGAAATTCTTACTCTCCTGGGTGTTATTCTGCAGACGTAAGTGATAACTGTAAATGGCATATGCTAATGCTCTGGTTTGTAATACAGTGGTCATGCATTCCTCGATAAAGAATGTCTGAAAAAAATTCAGCTGGACTGGCCAAGTGTAAAGCCTGCAGGCTCCAAAAATAATCATGAGCTGTTGCCCAAAGCAAAAATTAACTGAACTTTTGAGCAGCTGATATCTTCCTGAGATGGTACCCAGAAGCTTAAAACATATGAATGTAAAGTGTTGTAATTGCTCTCTCTTCAAGCACAATTTTTTGCTATGCTTGTCCAGTATCTTTGTTCGAAGAATAGCCAAAAGTAGAAGGAAAACATCACCACTTTCCTACCCCTATAGCCTTTCACCCAACAGTAACTGAATTAAAGGGAAACTGCAGTAGTAACAGTTATGAAAAATAAAAAATGTCAGGACAGGTGGGGATTCAAATTCTGTTAATTGAGGAATGCATGGTATGTTTTCCCAGACTAGAAGATACTTGTCTCTTTAGCGATTACTAAGCATTTCCAAAGGATCATACTGGATAAAGCCTACAGGCAAATGGATACTAGATATAACAAGCAGTACCTTACAGCCCTTTCAGCCTAATAGACTGATATTTAGAATGGCATAGGTGCTTGCCCTTTGACGTAAACAATGACTGTTGGTTTTCATGACCTATCTGTTTCTCATTGTTATTTGGACAGTATATACACATGGGGGAGGTAGTGCTGAACACCTTGAATGTGTGTTAAGATGGAGTAAATGGGTATTTTAAAGTAGTGTTTAAGAACATTTTACTGAAACTCAGCCTTAAGTGTTAAAAGTCACAAGTTAGGCTCCAAAAAACTTTTTAAAGTAATGTCTCTATGGTTCTTTTAGTTTGTCTACCAACATTTGTAACATTGCTGTTCACATGGTTGTGATTCTTTCTATCATAAATAGGTAATTAATAATGACATTGAATGATTTAGGGCTGTGGGAAATAATGTACTGTGGGACATTTTGAGGAACTTACTCAACCTTTGGCACTGTCAACATCACCATCCAGACTGTAATTGGAAGTATGCCAATATCCTACCAGAGGTTTCATCTATGAGTGTCAGTGTTACACAAATAATTAGGTGGTAATAATACCACATTATCATGAAACCAGTGCTGCTTATTTCTGTCATCCTCTGTAACCAGTCTTATTGCTGCACTTCAATATATGGCTTTACTCTTTGTGTACAGTCCAATCTCTTTCTCCAACAGGTGTCATTCAGAAAATATTGATGAAGGGAGAAGTCATGTATCACAACATAAAGAAAAATTTCGCTGTATGGCTTCCATCACATGTTGAAATCTCCAACTCATGATCCATCAAGGGAAAAAATTTCTGTGAGATTGCCTGCGAAAATACATGAAGTGTTTAGAGAAAAAGGAAAAGGATCCCTGACATCAATACCAGTGCTCCAAAATCTCTCCTTATCCAAAAGACTGAATTTCATCTCAGTGCATGGCACATTTTTTGCTATCAGTGAAAATGAGGGATGAAACAGTATTGCATTTAGTAATCTAAAATAGTCTAAAAGGAGACTACTAAGTCTTTTTGCATCTGTATCTTTCACATGTTAAAATTATTTTATTGCCAAAGAAAAAATCTGCACTGAAGTGGGACACAAAAGCTAAGCAAACCTACATATGGGGTTTTTTTCACCTATGTATGAACCATTATCCAAGTATGGAAATAGGTAGATGCAAATCAGGAGATAAAGTTAGCTAGGAAATTAGAGAAATCAAATAATAACTTTTCCAGTCTGGCCTGGAGCTGGGAGAACTATGCTTCTCTTTCTTACACCATGAGCCCTGATATCATGTCCCAATAATAAGAGGACAAACATAAGTAATGCAGGCAGAATCACAGTTTCATGGTCAGAATGGAAATAGTAGATATCTTCTTGACAGGAAGGCATTGCTGTTTATTTATCCCACAAAAAAACACCCCTCTTATTTATGATGGAACTGATTTTTTTTTCATCTATTTTTCCTAGATGTTCTATGTTCTGACTGATTCTGTCAATCATTTTGAAATATTTTAGTCCCTGGATCCTTTTTTTGACCATAGGAAGCATCTTACATTACTTAAATGTTTCATAATTGTCCTTTGACATACTTCAGTAATGATTATCATATAAATTAAACTTAGGTGTACAAGGCAGTTGAATGTAATATACTGCCATGAAATCTGTCATTAATAACATAATGAGAATTATTTCCAGAGATATATTTTACAGGTGTAATAGCTCTAAAATTCCCATATATTGGGGTTTGTCTCAGACCACCTAAATCAATGGAAAGAATTTACTCCCAAAGGCTTTGAATCAGAACCTGTAGGGAATAACAATAATTTTAGATGCTGTCTTTTGTTATTTAAGGTTCTGAAAGAACATGGATGAAAAACAGTGCACCATGACTGTTTTGCTGGCTGGGAGCAAAAGACCACTAAAGACACATCTGACATCTTGGGCCAGGATTCTGAAGGCAGGATTTCACAATGTCAGGGCAACACAGATGTTTGAATTCGCAGCCCTTTCAATGAGACAGACTTTATTATTGTGATGATATACTGTGTTATTACTTAACAACCACAGCCAGGAAGCAATATATCTCACAGCACTAGACATTGTACAAGCAGAGAGCAAATAGAATTTCTTTCCCTCATGGCCCTCAAAGTCTTAGAAAATCAAGTGGGACAACAATTTGGCATAGGGAAAAATAAGAATATATAGTGAATGCATTGTCCACTTGATAATACCACATCCCTGGCCTGATTAAGGCAAATTTTCTGGCCTTATGGCAAAGGACAATTTCCAGGAAAGGATTATAAGGATGGTAGTGAAAAGACTTTGCAGACAATTTCAAAGAGCTTTTAGCATTATGAGTGGCAACATCAGCAAAGCCTGAAGGTGGTTTCTTGCAAATCTAACAAGCTGGCAAGCAAGGCTTGCAACTCTTACCAATTAGAGACAGTTAAGTGAACCTAACTCTAGTTAATATGGCAGTTTAAAACGCTGGATTATTCACAGTAATTTTGAACCTTAAAAAAGCAGTCATTAACACATGCTTACACTGTAGTTATGTCTAGTTTTGTGAAATATGTGATTTTTTTTGTGAATTAAAAACTTGGTGGCTTTACATGCAGAGCTGATTGAATTCAAAATCATATATTAATATTCCAAGAGATGGACATGCAGCAATATAATGAAAGATAGGATTATTTCACACAGAGCTAGTCATGAATAAAAAGCCCTTCCAAGTACAATATGAGCAGGCATGCTGTTAGGATGCCAGTTGGCTTCATCACATGGAGATATTGTTGCCTTTAGTGTCTGCTTCTCCACAGATTGACACAATAAACTGAGGCTCCAAAAAGCTAAGGGCTTCTTAACAGCTCACTGACACAAAATAGTGGTCTCCAAGTACTCTTTCGGATGTCATTATGCTCTCTCATGTCAGTGATCCATGGATAATAAGAGCATCTCATGTAAATCATTGGGGGTTGTTCTGCTAGCTTGTTAGGTTCTCATATAAATTTAATAACAGATTTTTTTATTCCCCTTTTGAGAAATTAAAATGGCTTGAAATGCTTTATATGTAGCCACAAAAGCAAAATTATCTCCCTTGTTTCACAGTGATGTGTTTTGGTTCTCGAGCCCCTTTCCCTCTGATTCCCCTCCTTAGTTCAGACGGAAGCATGTCTCACTCCTATTTTATCATCCACCAACACCCACCATCCCAGGTTACCGAATTCCTGTTTTTTCAATCAACATTTTCAATCTCTCCTTCATCCACTCCTGGCTGATCCTCACTGGAGGTTCTGGCACCACTCAGGTGCAAGGACCACAGTTGTCTTTGCGAGCAGGAGGGGTTTATCATGGCTCTACTGCCTACAAGCTCTTTGTGCATCAGCTTTCAGGAGAGAGTTTTCCCACTTGCAGAACTTCTAACTGGAGGAGAAAAGTCTTTTGTGACACTCAGCAATGACAAGAACACCTTTCATTGCCCAGCCTTTTGCTGTTGCTCACAGCTTTTGAGATATCCTTGTATTTTTGTGTGGGCATGTTGGTGCCAAGTTTTGAAATTGTGTCCGATACAAAAACCACTATTATTTTGCTTCCATTAATATTGGGAATTCAGAATGAAAATACAAAGATCAGGATACAAAATACAAAAGATGCAAAGAAAGTACAAAGATAGGAATAGCTGGTGCATACAAGAAAGAACACATCAAGCCCTTCAGTTTGAGCAATTACCTGCACTAAACTTTCTATTGTACATGTAGAAAAGTACCTGTTCCATTTCATATCTATTCAATCCAGTTCATTACCACTGAAAGGTCTATGTCATCTGTAACGATTTTATTTCAGTGTCTTCAACCAACCTTGAAACCTCTGATTTTGAATCGACTGCCATCTTGAAGAAAACCTCCTCTACGACCCCCACAGCAAGTAAAAGCTGCACCTGCCCCTGACATATTGGATTTAATTATGCAAAATCAACTGACTGCCAGTTGTTTCGCCAACATGACAGAAAACTGGATGTTCCAAAAAGCTTTAATGATTCTTTGTTCTGCAAATTACCGAATGATACTTTTTTGGAAGTTACAAAAATTACATAGAGTTTGAATGTAAGTGGATATTTTCAATCCCTAACAATTCAGATTGCTATTTTTTGGAAAACAATGATACTAAGAGTCAACATTTTAAGAAATTGCACGATCAAACAGGTTTAGTTTGGTTTTTTTTTTTTAATTTTGACTTAATTTAATTAGAAACAATTGGCATTGGAGATTTCTAAGACAAGTTAAGTAAAATTCTGTTCAAATGTCGTTTCTAAGAGAAAGTTTTCTGTTTCAAACGCCTATCAGTAATTATTGCCTCAGTATAAATTGTGATAATAACATCAGACATGTCTGCTTATAAGCTAAAAAATTGTTGAGACTTGATGACTCACATGACTGGAAAATCAATGTACTCAGAGAATTTGTGAAGTTTGTTATTGCTGCTAGGAAAACTAATTTCCTTTATGTTAGCTTCTCTGTGTGTACTTTGATTCACCTGGTAAGAGCAATTCTCAGTTTGGACTTCATTCCACTGTATAAATTATTGTCACACTGTGATTGATTCTCTGGGAATCCTGTTGGGTGTCTAGCACAAAATTCCTCTATGAATGGAAATGCTGACTGTCCAGTATAAGCCTGATGGTCATGATGCTCTAAAAGGCACACATGAGAGGTGAACGTGTTCAGAAGAAAATCTTTGTATCCTAAACCATTTTATAAGTTAGTGACTCTGAAGTTGTCTCTCAGTATGTTATAGTCTAGATCAGAAATTAAGTCTGCCTAAATTTTAGACAGCTGCAATCAGATGATATGCATCACATTCTAAATTACCTTTTATTTTTTAGAATTTTCCCTAAACTAAGATCTTTTGGATGGCTTCTGAACTTTTAGGTTTGGATTTTTCAGCTCAAGATCAATGGTTTCTAAAGCCACAGTGTGTTTCCTTGCATATCATTGTTTTTTTCTTTTGTTCTTTGTTTTTCCTTTTGCTTCCTCAGATCTCCAGTAAATATCTGTTACTGGAGCTTCAGAGCTAACAAAGAAAGATGCTTGTTCCAAAATTGCATAGTCTGATCTTATTAAATCCAAAGATTCAGTCAGGTATGATTTCTACTTTTCCTTTGCCCCTTCTCTTATGCTAGGGAGATTGGACTAATAGTTTGCCAGGCAGATTCTTCAGGAACAATATAACACTAAAGAAAGAGGTACACATTTGCATTCCTAGCGAAATCTAGTGCATCACCTGGCTCTTTTCTTGACTAACTTCTGTTGAACAAGGTCACAGCCATACCTACTAACATGCTCATTGTTCCAGCTAAATATTTCAGTCAAGTGTTGATGGTGTTCTGTTGCTTTATCATGGCTTTTTAAACAAAATTTGCCCACAGTGGTATGTCTAGTTCCCTACTTTTAATTTTTTCTTCCTCTAAAAATAACAAAGTGCAATAGATATTTTGAAAAATATATTAAAGCATTCATTTCATGTAAATCATGTGAGTTCATAAAATGTTAGTTTAGTGGAATAGAAAGTCAGAGGTCTTTACTGAGTAACCCTACTTGCTTTTATATTTATGCATCATGCATTTGTTGTGCATCATTTCAATGAGCAATCTCTCTGTGTGTACTAGTACAGTTCAATAGTGTTTTAAAAGCAAAATAGACAAAGATAAAACTGACAGCACATTGTTTTATTCCCCTCTCCTTGTGTTTCAGCAGATCATTGTCTGGTTTATGTCTATGGTATTTCTCTGACTGGAGAGGAACTATAGAAGTGCTAGATTAGGATCTGCCTCTACAGATTCACAATGTGATTTCAGAAAAGACAAAGTTACCTCATAAATGTAAAAATAAGCATGGAAAATCTAATTGTTCCACACAATAGACATTTAGTTTATGTACAAATTAAAAAGTTTATGAGAAAAGTACTTTGCTCAGTCACATATAGTCAATCATTGTCTGACATTCTATGCTTGTCAGAAAAAGGTGGGGTTTTGTTTTAATGAAGGACTAAATTGACTTTTAAGTCCTTAGCTAGTTCAAGGCTTTCCTATTGTTCATGAAAACATAGTTAATCCTAATGGAGCTGAATGAACTTTTAAAAGCTGACAGAAATAACCTGGGCTGGCTCCATGATATTTTTGTTGGACTATTACACAGCAACTGGAATCAACTTTTTGTCAAAAGTGTAATTACATGATGAAGAGGGGGTGAGAGTTTCAATGCTGCTTTCTTTCCAGATGAAGTGGTCACTAGTAAAACATTGTCTTTTTTCCCTTTTAAATTTAATAATGCTCTTGCTTTAGTGGTCATCAATCCTTCAGAGACACTGACTCCAGACGGAACTCTTCAGGGAACAATCCCAGCCGTCAGATGTAAATCACAAAAATCATTGCCACACTGTGTTTAAATAGAGATCATGCTAATGGTGCGCTAATTCCAAGGAAGAGTTAGATCTGGATTATTGCAGCAGTGGTAAATGCCATAGATGTTAAATTTCTCTTGTCTTATGTTTTCTTCTCCTTTTCTTAAATGAAAACCTTTGAACTCAAGTTTTCTCTTAAAAGCATAATAAATAATGAACTGTAAATAGGGAGATTAATTTTTAAATCTCATTAAATGCAGAATTACAGTTTTTTCTACAGAAAAAATATTTCTTGAGAAAAATAACCTGCATATAAAAATACACTGAGCTTAAGATCTGCAGTATTACTGCCAGAGAATCACTGGACATGGAAGGCACCTCTGAAGACCATCTAGTCCAACACCCTGTTAAGAGCATGGTCAACCACCACAGCCTTTTGAGGGCTTTGTTTTGTTTTGTTTTCACAGCATTTTGTTTCTCCTGTGCACCTAGGACCAGTGAGAGTATGAAATGTGCCAACTTACAAGCAGTCTAGGTAACTTAAAAACCTTACCACAAGAATATCCCATTGCAACAAAAGTCCTCTATTTCTGTCTTTTTTTTTTTTTTAATTTGTCTGCACACATCAGAAAATTAGGTAAAGAGTGAAGTTTTTTCTCTTAACAGCGTATACTTGTGTATACTGCAAATATGTTAGCTGTAAATAGTATTTGATACTATCAAGATTTCTCTTTTGTAAACATGTGAGGTGGTATAATGCTATCAAATTGTCTATAAAAGTGATTATTGATGCAGCTACAAAGAGGAAAGTACACTATTAAATTTTGTGCAGCTCCATAGCTGTTCAGGAAAATAACCCAGACTTACCTGGAATACAAACGACCTACACAATGAAATATTTAACTGTATTGAAGGATCTCTATACACAAAAAAATCCCAGAGACTCTGAGAAAGACAATTACTTGGCAAATCTCTTAAATCCTAAAAATCACAAATGCCATAAAACATAATTCTTTCAAATCAGATAATCCCTTAACCAGACAAAACCCCAAACCATAAAAGAGATGAGAACTGAGAACTGTCCCCTTTTCAGGTTTATGAGCCAGTATAAAGCCCTGAAATTGCTGTGCAGGCTCATGAGAAGTGGACACAGCCTGTCAGATCTACACATGAACGCCAGTCATAAATATTGACTTCTGGCACCAAAACATGCCATTCATTTTCATGCAGGTATCGAAAACTTACCTTTAGAAAGGTTTGTGAGCATTTATTTCTGCCTGCATGGTCAGAAACAGACAGTCATTGCAGGGAGCTAAAGAACCTCTTATATGGCCACTAATACAGTGTTATAACAGTGACAGTGCCTGTGTCAGTCAGACTTTAGAAGAGATGGGCTTGGGAGAAAGTACACTCATGTGCACTAAAATATTGCCAAGCTCCTGTTCTGCAGACAGGCAGAGGGAAGATGCAGTTATCCGTGTATGAATGTGCAGCCACACAGACAGAAGATGCCAAGTATGGGCTGTAAAAAGACACCTCAAGTCAAACTTCAAATTTAGAAGAGAAGCTTTATAGGTTTGCCTTGGGCAATTCAGCTTCCTTTTAGAACTAGAATCCGCTGCTGATGAGGGAAAAGGAAGCAATATCTGGTAGGTGGCAGATGGAGAGATGACAGCAAATCCCGGTCAGCTCTCTGGGTGAGGTCTGTACCCCTGGCAGACTCAGCTGTGAAGTTCTTTTACAAGATGGAGTGCTCTTGCATTGTGTCTGAGCTGCTTCAAATGTTGACCACCAGAATCACAGAATATTCTGAGTTAGAAGGGATCCACAAGGATTATTGAGTCCAACCAGGACACTGTTACTGAAGAAATTGGCTTACATGGGCCAGGGACTCTTGGGAAATACAGTGGTCTCTTTTCTGAAAGAATAACGTAATGTTTAACAACAACTGCATTTCAGCTGTGATGGTTGTATACTCATTCATAACTCTTCTTACTGACTGATGCCCAAAATTTATATGGAACATTTATTCCCAGAAAACAAACTTTAGCTGATGTGGGTAAGTGCAGTCATTTTGAAGTTAAGAGCTAGGCCAAACTAGACAGCAGAAAATGATAACAAGAACACAATAATAAACTGTGACTATAGATAAAATTTAGCACTATTATTATTTTTAAATATTTTAAATCAGATCAAAGTGGGCCCATAGTTTGATTTTATTGAAATTTTAAAAATCTTGCAATAAAGCTTGATTGGACATTGGGAAGCATTTGTTTATCAAGAGGGTTGTCAAACACTGGAAAAGGCTTCCTAGAGTGGTCATCAATACCACAAGCCTGTCAATGTTTAAGAGTCATTTGGAAAATGTCCTTATCAACATGCCTTAATTTTTGATCAGCCTTGAATTGGTCAGGCAGTTGGACTAGATTACTGTTGTACATTACTTCCAACAGAATTGATTAGTAATTTATGCCAAAAGAAATTGTGTATTGTTAGTTGATAATATTTTTTTAATCCAAAGGTGTAAATGAAAAAAAAAAGAAATATATATAATGTGGAGTTTTGAAGTATGTGAATCAGATGGTTGGGCATTGTTTAAAAAAAAAAAAAACTGTGGAAAAATGTTTTGAAAATCAGTAACTTGATGTCCAAAAGAAATTTTTCTCTCTAATATTTTATCACATATCTTGCAAAGCAAAATGAAATTTTTTATTATAAATGTCATTCTGCTAGTATACTGGTGCAAAATAAACTTGAAATTCTTAGGAAATCCAAGCCTCAGTAAAGAGACACTTCATGTATTTTGATACTTTGACTTATGTTAGAAATTTTGGGTTCCTGTGACATTATGTCTGAACTTCTTCAAGAATTTGACAGAAATGTTTTTTTGTTTATTTATTAAAAGGCTTGTCAATAGAAAGTGTCTTTGTAGTAGTATAATCCAAATTCTATACTTCAGGAAAATCCTCTTTCTCTTAATTTATCAGTTTAAAGCAATGTACCTAAGTGTTGTTTTCCATCATTTACAGCAATCATATTTTCTGGAATAAAATTAGGTACAAATGGCATTTCTTAACATTAAAACTATCACTCCAGAAACCAGGCTGATAATGTGTTGTTTGTTTGTTTATTTGTTTGTTTGTTTGTTTTTATTTGGCCCTTGGGAATTATTAACAGAATGGTTTTGCTTGCAGGATTTCCTAGTCTGCAGAAACAAATTAAATTCCAGTATGGTAAAGTGATATCTTTAAAATGAAGGGAAAATACAGTTAAAAATCAGACATACTTGGTAGCCTAGTAATTCTCCATGATATAAGAGATAACTCTTAGGAAGAAATGTTTTGAGGGGCTTTTATTTTATTTTTTTTTTTTTAATTAGAGACTTTTTATCAAACTAAGAAAACTCTTCTCAATCTTACTTCAGATATCAGAAAAGAACTTGTGAAGGACTTGTTCTGATGGAAGACTGAAAATTCATAACTCACTGTCTAAGCATTGATGCAGAGCTTGAGACTGAAATTACAACTGTTCCTGAAGACAGATTGACATTCAGGGCCAACTTTAAACCATCTTTTACAATTGATGGGAAAATTTAACCGGATGGGCTCAGCTGGACAACTTGAAAAATTATTTCATATCCTGAGCTCAAATGATTAATAAATATTTGATTCTTGGCAATAAATCACAGGCTTATCAGGCAAAAATGAAGAGCCATTTTTGTGATCTAGCACTGCAACAATAAAGAATTTGTATTTATATATACTTTATACATATATAATTATTTATATGTATAAAAGAAAAAATGAACACAAAAGGATGCAAATGTTGGACATGTCACTGAATCCTTGAAATGATAGGATAGAGCCATCTATCCTATCATGGCAAGTATCCCCATCGTATCATGGCAAGTATACCCATGGCAAGTATCTTAAATGTATTTATATATCCTGCTTCTTCTTGAAACGATACATACCTTGTCCTAATGTTGGATTTAAAAAGATAGCAGGGAAAAAAAGTCTTGATAATTCAGTACAAAAGTCACATTCTCACAATCAGATGTTAACAGCTGCAGGAAGTTCTGTATTTACTTTGCAATAAGAATTTTAATTTCATGAGATTACAGGAATTTTTAAGATTATGGGGGCACATGGAGACATTCATTTATTCTAATACTTATTGTAGCTGCACTTGATTATTGGTTTGCTATGACTGCCTCTGCCTCTGAATAAATGGAAAAATTATAATTTTAACATGTGAGGGACATGAGATTGAATTCAGAGCAGAGTCCATTCTTAGTATGTAAGGTCCTGTAAAGATTCCGTAGTTTTCATTAGGCTGGATAAAATAAATCCCCTTTACAAGTATACTGTATTTGTAGACCAGAAATCAACATTATTATAAAGCTACTGCTTTCTCCTCTCTGTAGGTCCTTTATATTTCTATTATAACATCTATAAAAACAAAATTAAGTCTTTTATGAAAGAGAGAAGGAGCACAGCTCTGTCTTAGGGAAAGGCTGCAATCTGTATGCAGTGTGTTGCAACCTTGAGTAAAACACCCATTTGAGTAACATTACAGGTAGTGAGTCAGAATTTTGTATTTTTTTCTCCTTTATCTTTTTTGCAGCAGACTGACAGACAACCCCACTCAGCCACCCTGGCTTTCCTGTGGGTGGTCAGTGATCTGGTTGTGTTGTGTCCTATCGTGTGCTGCCCCTGTATTTTGTGCCACATAGGACCTGTGATAGACAACTGAACATCTTGTCTGCACCCTGAAGCAGTCCTGAGTTGAGCAACGTAAAGTCAATTTGGAGACCTGGTTTACAGCAGGTGGGGTGCCTGCAGCCCTGCCCTGCCACCAAGGGGCAAATTTAGGGATGCTCTGTAACAGGAAGCAACAGCCACAATCTTATGGTGACCTCTCCTTTCTGATGGGCAACTCCTTCTGCTCTTTGGCAGTCTATTGATTTTTGGCTAAATATCTCTCTCCAATTATAAATATGAATTTATTTTTTTTTTAGGAGAACTCTTTAGACAAGAAAAACTATGTTCTAGCAGAGTCAATGGCATTAATTAACTCAGGGAAATAAAACTTCAGGCAAAGTTATAAATTTGTGGTGTGTATACATGTGTGTGTGTGTGTGTGTACTGCTCCTTCCAAATAATTGTCTTTTTCCCTATCTTCCCAGGTGTCTTGTTGAGAGCTGATTACTCCATCTGTTTGGTTTATTGATTTTTATTTTTTCTTCTAATTTAAAATGGTTACATCAGCTTTTGTGAAACGAATTTAAGAGTAAGAGCTGTGCTGACAAGCTGCAGAAGACAGTAAAATACCTTCAAATGAGAGCACTCTGTTTGGAACTTGGGTTTCTGTCACAGTAAACAGCTCCAGATTCCTTGCCCCTTACATAACTTTGTAAATCCTGTCATCTGTTTTCTGATAGCATCTACTTGTAAGGCTGGAATGAGCAGTGCAAACATTCCTGAAATCCCTCCTGTTTGTCTACCAGTGGGCTGGCAAGGAATCACAACAGCATACCTGAAAAAAGATACACTGCTTTTACTGTTTAAAACGTATCTCTGCAGCAGCAAGAAACAGACTGCACCAACTGAGATGGAGAGAAAAAAGGTTAAGGAAAGAGCTTTCTTTCTTTCTTTCTTTCTTTCTTTTTCATTTTTAATAGGTCTTCAATTTCTATAAACTATTTTTTCTTTACATAAACTTCTCCCAACCTCCCCATCATACTTTGCTTAGAATTGTTTCTAAAGTTTTCCCTGCTACAACAATTAGAATCACCTAGAAATTATGATTTATGTATTTAAGTCCCTAACATCTCTGGATAACATGGATATGCAAGAGCTGAATATGAAAAGTTATTCACAAATACCCTGAAAGCACACAGACATTCATAAAAAACTTCTAAGGAAGGCAGCTCTAGTTAGTCAACTTAACTCAGTAAGGAACTGATTTTTGTTTTCTAGAAATGCTTGCCTTACTGTTGAAATGAAAATAACAACAACAAAACACAGAATCAAACAAGAAAACAGACTCCCTGCCCCCAAAAATGATTCAATTGCAAATGGACTGTTTTCACCTGTATCACTATTTCCTAACTTTCAACCTTCTGATTTTCTTTCCAAGTTACAGCCTTGATGAAAGCAAAGGTTTCATCAAAGATAAATTTCAGAGAAAATCTTTCAGTCAGTTTTGCTTGAGACTATAATAAAACTTTAAAAAAATAATAAGGAAAATATTACACAAATATGAAGGGGTTATAGTTTGTATAGACTTGCTACATCCATATAATGGGAGGGAAAATAATAGCTGACTGACCACAGTCACATTACACAACCCAGAGCATGTGAAATGGTGCTTGAACTGGTGTCTTGCTCCTGAGTGTACACATATTCTGAGTATACATACACTGACCTCCTCAGGCTCGAAATAATCCACCTTAAGTCTTACTCTTATGCAGTAAACATTCTCTATTAAAATAAGAATGAAAAATCACAGAATCCACTTACTATTGAAGAATTTTCTCTTTTTTTCCCCTCAGAATGCATCCAGCTAAACAACTGCTAATCTGTACTACTGGAGACACACTTGTACCCTGTGAGCTGAGATGTCTGATTGCTGCAGAAAAATGAAGTGATCTATGGAAGGAGTCTTCAGCAGCCTAAGAACGAAGTAATAAAGCCAAGAGGCCTTTTTGCTTACGAGATTTCTTTGGTCCTGTTGCTGTCATCTTCATGGATCAGTAATTTTCCTATTTTCTTGTAAACTATTATTACTATTTCATTTTGGACACTATCAAAAAGAGAAATGTAATATGCAATTTTTAAGTAAGTAACCTTGCTATTTCTTGCAATCTTATTCTGTTTCTTAACAATACCTATCTTCAGGTCAAGGCTCAAGAGTCTACCGAACTTCTCTGAAAAGTTATCCTGACAAAGATAATGATGGAGCTATTTTCTGACATAAGTCAGTTTTCTGCAGTGTAGCTTTCAGGATTCAATGAGATCATACATGGAGAAGTACATATATGTGCCTGAACCAGAAAGCTGACAGCATGTGGACACCACATCGGCTTTAAAAGCCAGCTCACACAGTCAACAAGTGCAAATGATGGTGGTGACAGTGTTGGACACTCCAGGCATCCAACACTTGTAGGTGTTATTCCAACTTGAGTAAGAGTTCTAATGTAAAACTGAATCCTGCATCCAACCTTTAAGGCAAGCTCTTCTACATACACACCCTCCAGATGATAGACCAGACACAGATTCCTGCTGAATTTCATCGTATTTGTCCGGTTTTTGGCTGGATGGCCATGATTCTACATCTGGAAATCGTAGAAATTTTTAGCAATCTTAAAAAATGCTTAACTTTCTCTATGTATTGCATGAGAGGCCAAATTTGTATTCTGTCTTCCTTAAACCCATTTGAATATGACTACTAGATTTTCTGCAACTGCCTTTCTCTATTTCTTTCACTTATACAGTAAAATAGAGTAGTTTTGAAAGAAAAAAAAGGGAGAAAAATAAAAATGGGAGCCTTTGATAGTCTTAGCTTTCTGCAGGAATAAGCACAGTGTTGGTCTGTGTGCAGGGGTGGTGTGGTAAGAAAATTCATAGAATTCCGCTGTTTGATGCTTTACCTCTTCACTGAGTGTTTTGATGTTGTGCCACTGTTAAACAATGCAGAGCTTACAGGAATATTAGTAATCTACAGAATTGCTTGAAGGGCTTTTATCTAATTTTTTTTATGGCACATAGGTAAAATTATCAATCTGCTTTTCTGGCTGTGTGGGTTTTTTTAAGTTTAATTCTCAGAGTGAATGGAAGACATCATAACTTGTATTGGCATAAGATAAGGACAGAATCTGTTCCTGAAGGGTTTATGAGGCTTATTATGAGAATAGAAAGTATCTGAAGTGTAAATCCTTACAGCAGAAGGAAACAATATAAGCATGATATGTGATGACAGTTTTTATTAATTATGAAACCATTCTAAGGTGTACTTTAGCTCTTGTCTTTTTTCCACTACTGCACTAATTAGGAAATATTTCCTAAGAGAGAATAGGCAAAAAACAACCAGATGAAGCTACAACACAATTATATAGGAAAAGAGATTAAAATTGGTAAAGTGTTGAAAACAGAATCAAGTCAGAGATTAAGTCTTTGTACTCTTTATTGTTGTTACTATTTTTAAGTTTTTCACAGGACAATTTCATACAGAGAACTTTTTTTTCCTCTCTGCTCATTTCAAGTTCATTGCATGTTTTCCTCTAAGTACTGGTACTTGATATCAGGAAATGTTGAAAACTGACTTCAGAAAGGACAAAAATAAGCTATTGGTCACCATGCAGCTGAAAACAAAGGAAATACATAAGACTACTGAAATGCAGGAGACTACCCAAGATACATGACAGAGTCAGAGTTGACAAAGATGTCTTCCAGTATGTCAGGTAGAAAAAAAGCCATAGGAAAAATAACTCTCCAGGTGACAGCTAAGCTAGAAGGCCCAGAAGCACAGATATGTCTCTCCCAACCTGTCTTTACAAATGTTTGGGATGCTCTTCTGTATGACCCCTAAAAGACAGCTTTGCTAGATTAGAGTTATACATAAACCAAACAACACACTTGAGGCAAAGAGATACATGTTTTGCCAAATGAAGAAAAAGTATGACCAAGGACATCTTCCAGCTATGTGGAGGTACCAGAACTGAGAGTCCAGCTACAGGCAGGCCAGAGCACCAGGAATGATCCTGATGCCCCTCTTCAGGAGCCACCTTCTCCAAGGTGATTAGTGTCTTGATGCATTTCAGTCCCTCTTTTGGGCCCTTTTGTCTCAACAACTTTTTTTCTTCCTCGTCCTCTCATTTATCCTTCCATACAAAACAGAGTGTGTAAGAAGAGAATTTTATCCTTTCTTATGTCAAAGATGAATCTGAGGTTGTTAGAAGGATATATAATGGTTAGAGAGAACACAGAAAACTGTTCAATTTACTGTCCAACCTCAAGCAGCTTTCAGGAGTGATTCCAGTTGGCCATGCTTTGGGGGCTCACTCCAGCACTATGCTTGGAGAGAGCATCTTTAGGTCCAAAAATCCAGGCCAATCAGCATTTTCAGGCCACAGACCACTCCACTTTGACTCTCTTGGGAGCTTTTTGCTTTCCTTTTAACTTGAATTCCATGTCAAATGAAAATATTCCAGTGGAATTTTCCTCCTATAAGTTGTTGATTACTTTCAAGCAATGTCTTCCATTTTCTTGGAGCTGGTGACTCTTCACTGTGACACAATACACACTCATCTTTGCTCCTAATGACATCTGCTGAGTGTACCGATAACAGATCTTAGCAGCAGAAAGATGCAAATACTAGAAGCCAACTCACTTGAGGATTTTAAAGACCCTGCAGTTTCTTATTCATTTGAAACCACTAAGAATGAGCATGATCCTGTCTTTTGTAACTATGAGACTGTTATAATCCTCTAAAGACTGACATGAAACAACCAGGTTCTGTGAAAATTATTTGGTGTCGATATGCACTTTGTGTTTTGAACTTCTGGGCCGCAGTATCAGATTGACATTTTTTGGGTATTCAGTTTACCCGAGTCTCTGTCATTATATTGACAGGCTCCATAAATAGAACTGTAAGAACTGAACTGAGTGCAGTCTAGGTAGATTTAATTTTCACATTGTATCCCTGCAAAGAACTTCTAAACAATTAATCCCTCTCTTTTGCAAATGACATTTTCATCACTTTAATTCCTTCCTTGTTCCAGCCTTTTTTACTTATGACTTCTTGAATTGAACAAGTTATAGCTATTTCATCAGAAGTCCTCTTTTTAACCTTCTTTGTGTTAAAAGTTTCTTTTCTTCCTGGATTTCAGTATAATTCTGCTTTTCTGAGGTTTTACTTCTCTGGTGAACCTTGAACCCTGAACCCTTTTATATGTTTTATATGTAATCCAGTCTGATGCTTTTGACCTAATTTTTTTACATATTTTTATAATTTTTATTACCTTCTTTGAATTTTTTTGACCCAGATGTAGAGAGGTAGATGCAGAGGCAGATAATATATATTTGGCTTTGGTTTGATAAACAGTTATCTTAACCTTGCTTTAACATGTTGTCCTTTTATAAAATGGCGGCAAAAGAAAATGAGTGACTGCATTGCCCAAGGCACTGCTCAGGAAGCCCATTTCCAGAAAACTAACTATCAGATAAGGCTGTTATTGCAGCACTCTGATATATAGAAAGAGATACCTCACTCATTTCTCTTGAAATTAAAAATATAGCAAAGATCTTCTGTCCACATAAATTATCATAAATAAATATTTTTACAAGATTAAGAGCAAGCTCATATTTTTCCTATCTGTAGGTCGCTCTTCACATTCCACTCATTAATTTGATGTATTTGGTGACCTTTTCTATAGTACATCCTCAGTTATAAGGTCGGAATACTAAAATGTTCAGTTTAGATTTATATTTAAATAATCTGCACTGAAGGAGATTCTTTTAACAAGATTCATACACTGATCTCAATAACAATGATACAAATCTAGTATAAACCCATTTGTTCAGCATCTGTTCATCCCTTTTCTTCTTTAAAAGAGGTCCTAGAAAACAAAAAAAAAGCCAACAGAAATCTGTAACCTGTTGCCTGAGCACAATATATGCTTTTCTGAAACTACAAGGCAAATGAAATGCTTCTAATAAAATTTTTGACACTCCTGCCAAGAGTCATGCTTTGTGTTGATTACAGTGCATGGTGCTGTTTGTCAAATGTAGCTATTATTTCTCAGAAATTCTGTGTTGCAGAGGCACAAATAGCCATGGTTCCTGAAAGATATACACCAACAAATGTTTATATCTGTTAGTATCTGCAGTCATTTGTCGTGTTTGTTTGACAAAAAAGGCAAGATTCTGAAGACTTCAGGATGATGCTGATTTCTTTCTTCTCTAACTGTCCAATTAGAGTCATGATGCTACAGAGGAAGATATGAGTGCCATATGGAATGCAAGATGCTGCAGACACCCAGCTTTGTCTCCCTCTCAGGAAGAACAGATAAAGCAGTCAACGATTCTAATGCTTGATGGATGTGGGAATTTAGCTGACAAGTAGCTGTTTCACGTAAAAACTCATGAAGTGAGAGACAATAGAAACATGATCCTTCTGCACCATCAAGCAAAGCCACTTACAAATGTGTGCACTGCATTTTCTTTTTCCTCCAAAAAGTGTTGTGATGAATCCAGTTGGATTTCCCTGACTCAGAGTGAAAGGCTTTGTTTGGATTTAGTTGCAGTGAGAGTTAGAAACTCCTAGTTTGAATTTTAAAATGTATTTGTGGATATTTTTAGGTCAGTTTCCTCACAAAGCAAAGTTTTCATCTTATGTATTTCTTATGTATGTATATCTTACTTTATAGTTTATAGTGGTGTTTTTATTAGTTTAAAAGTACTTTTATTTCTTTTATCCTTATCTTTTTGAATACTGTTTTTCTTTGCTATTTCTTTATTTTTTTTTACTTAAAATATTAAGTTAGCTTAGTTTTGTGTGAGATTCTGTGATTTCACAAGTACTTGCCTTTAGATCTTTCACATATCTTTCCCAAGAGTCTTGTCCATTACCTTTCCTAATGTACAGTCACTTCACAATATTCATTGACATAATTTTTTTTTTTTTTTTTTGGTCTCTATTTTATTTTCCATATGCCATTACACAAAATGTTATACTACAGTCCAGGTAGGTGGAATGTGAATATTTCTGTAAATGATTTTGTTTATAAACTCAATTAGCTTAATACAAAGAGTTGCAACATTAGTCTGTGAAGGTCATTCTTGGATAAATAGGTTTTGTTTTATTCATATATTTATTCATATTCATATTTATATTCTGCTCTCATTGTCTCATGGAGTGAGATGAAAGTGGACATTGTCTGCCAAATGACAAAAAAAAAAAAAAAAAAAGAACTTCTTTAGTCTCCTAAAAGATACTTTGAGAAAGAGAGTCCAGGAATAAGAATCAAACTTATGAAGATCCAGGACTAAAATAAATATTAATATGTATTAAAAAAATTCAATCTCAATTTTTTCTTAACTGGTCAGTCACTTTTATTTTATTTACTGATTTACATGTGAGAAATTGGATAGAGAGGAAGGAAAAAGGTAGGCAATTTTAATAGTAATAGTAAATTTAAGACTAATAATGGGAAACAAAGTTTGCAAAAAACAGAAATGGTAGAACTTAGACATAAACTTGAGATGATAAATTTTGAATTTGCATGGAATTTTGCAAGTACAAATCTACCCAGCTGAAATAATAGCAGTAAATAGAATAAACAGATTCATATAATGATCAATAATGTCATAAGCTTTGAAACAATTTACTTCAAGAGACTTGTTATTCTTTGAATTTCCTTCTGTTAACAGTGCACATGCAGAAGGACAAACTAAATGAGACAGTGCCCTCCGAGAGTCCATTTAGATACAATTACTGATGTCTCTAGAAAACCTTTTATATACTGTGTGCAATGCCTGCACCTACCTACTCTATGTGACCTCAGCCTTCTCCACTGAGGAACTGGGCAGCACAGTACAGTGCTTTCTGGAAGGTTTTTAGAGTTAACAGAGCCCTTAGCACTTAAGAAGACAAGGAGGATGCTTCCCTTTGATCAGCTGAAGGCCTCATATGGTGCCTTATGTGGACCATCTGTATCAGAACGTATGTAGCTTCTTTTACCCAAAAAAATGGGACTTCCAGGAGCAGAGGCTACAAATAGTCTAGATATTTTACCCTTGGTTCTCAGTTTTCTGTCCAAATGGATTTGATTTATACTTATGAAATAAACTTTAAAAAGATTTCAGCATATCTGTCTTAAAATTAGCCTAATGTTAGTCAAATAGATTTTGGAATAATGTTGGGAAATAACAGTACCTGCAATGCACTATTTATAGTCTCCCTTGGAGCCCCTATTGTGTAAAACATAATTAAAGACTTTCTAAAATGCACAGTACAGTCTAGGCCAGGTAAATACATAATCAGGGAGTTATTAATGGAGCTGCAATTAATTAATATGCCTCCATCTGAGCCATTAAAGCTGATTAATGTTATGGCACATGAAGAGAATTTGTAGGTAACAAATCAATGACCCAGTAGACCGTATTGTCTCCTTTGGAGCCATTACACTGTACCATATCAAAGACTCATTAGAGAATTTTTAATTTACTGATCATCATCCCCAGTAGTCATTAGCTGTCCCAGGCTCATGATGCATGTGTATAGAAGAAATGTGAGATAGTACTCCATCAGGAGATAGATCTCCTCCCAGTTACACCGCTGTAAATCAAGGCTAACACCATTGGAACAAACGAATATACATATTTTGGGAGGAGGAGTAATCAAAACCAAAAAAAATACTCCAAGAGGAAAGTCATATCAGTCGAAAGTTTTCAAAATTAATTTTTTTTTTGTATTCAGCAACTCATTTCTAACAGACTAGCTGAAAGCTTTTTCTTTTTGACCCTAGAAAGGAAACACACCCTGAACTTATATGATATTGAGGCAGGGAAAGACAATAAATTACATATTTTCACCCTTTATATATTTGGATTTCATCTGGGGTTTAGCTTGGGATCTGAATTTTCAGTCTGCAATTGCAGAATCCCTGGCATGCATTTTACTCAAGGCTGTTGATACATACTCCCCACCCTAGCTGCTTTCTAGGTATAGATTTTGTCTGAAAATTCCCTGGCTATTTCTCGTTAAAGATAACTCTTTCTCTGGTTTTCATTAATGCCAGTGGAGTTACACCTGAGATAATTTTGTACTAAATGGTTTACTATGGAATAAATGTTCACAACCGCAGTAACCAAGAATCCTTTGAGAACAGTGCATAACAAACATTGCAATCTTTTTCAAAGGCTGGGCCCAGGTCTAAATTCAGAAACAGACTTGCTGTGGGAGGTCACTGTGCCATCTTGAGAGTGCAGGAGGAGAATGGCTCTGGATGTAGGATTTGCTGGGAGACACTTTTTTGTAGGTTTTGTTACACTACAATCCCCTTCAGCTGCCTAAGATTTATGGACCAGATTCTTGTTTTCTTTTCCTTTTTGAAACAAGGATTATTATCTGATAGCCTTGCTCAGAAATGTAGATAAGGGTTTCTTTCATTTACTTTTGATGTATTGTAGATCTTGTGTGTATGCTGTTTTACACTTTTATTTTTACAATAGAGAGAGCTTAGAGCATTGGAGAGAAGCAGAGGATTTACTACATATTGTACAGCTTTTGTTACCTACTTCAGACTTTCTGTAGTCATGGATTTTACAAGAATTTTGATTGATGTAGAATAAAGGAATTGCAATATTAGTTTAGATTAGGAAAACTAAAGCCACCTTTTGCTATAGTTCAAAGTTAAAAAGGAAACAATATCTCCACTGCTTTCCTTTCTTTAAACAGAACGACAGATATTGGGCTAGTTATTTTAGAGATCATTCCCTTAACTGTAAACGAGTGAGAGTGTTTGTGTAAATGTATATGTCAAACATGTATTTCAGAACCATAGAACTCAAATTATTTGAGAAACAGGTTTCTTAACAGGTCCCATCAGTTAGATTGTGCTCCTGTTACTGAATTTCATTCCTTGTTTCATTTAAATATATTTAATCCTCCTGCCCTCAGCTGAGCAGTGAATTGTACCTGATGAGAAAAACCCATAGTAGAATTTTGCAGAAGCTCGTGGTTCAGCCAAAATTTATTCATGGTTTGTTATGTTGCTGAAATAAATCTATGTACCCGACTATGATATTCTTTTGGTTCTTCATTTTTTAAAAATCTGAAAAATACTCAAGAACACTGGAATTAGGAGGGATTATTTTCTGCTTTAGGTAAGGTTTCATAAAATATTTTAGATGTGTTGTTGGTAAATTTGGAATCAGGAGACACTCCCTAGTGTCAAGGAAATTTGCATTTTTCTCAGCTCTCATTCTTCTCTCTCACCAGGTCCATAACACTGTCCTAACAGTGTCCTTAACCTTCGATGCTGGAAATTTTGAGTTTATTCATACAAACTAAAACTGTGTAAGTAATTTTGGGGAGGATTTCCTGAAATTAAATACTTACACTGGGGCAAAATTCTTAATAGGTGCAGTGGGTTTGAATTTCATGAAGTAGTGTCTGTCCACAACAAAATACTTAAACTTTTGGTATCCAAAGAAAATATTAAAAATAGCCTTCTAGCTTTCTGGTTTTTCAAAGCACAGCAGTGAAGCAGAAATATTGTATATATTTATATATATATATGTATGGGCATCAGCATATAAGAAAACAAAACTAATAAAAGAAATCATGATTTCTTTCATAAGAATTAAAGTTCTTCAATAAATCAGAAAGCATGTGAACTGGAATCATGATCTTTGGAGATTCTTCTTTCATTTTTTCAACAGTCTGCAGTTCTGTTTATCATCAGTGGGAACCAGAAAGGCTGATGATGTACATGCTCTTACCTGCAAATGGTGCAAAAACTCTTCCCATGCCTTCAGTTAAGATGTTGGGATTTCTCTCATTATATTTGCTGCACTCCTAAATAAGTCTGGTTTTTTTATGTGAATCTTTTTATTTGAATTAAATAATTTTATTTTTAAATTCAATCCTGATCACAGAGTTCTAGTGGAACCGAGTCAAGGAATTTAATTCTATTTTCTTCTATTTCCTAAATGAATGCAACATTATGATTTTGATTTTAACCTCCCTGTTATTCTCTCCCCTCCTTTTTTTTTTTTTTTTCCCTATTGCTTTGACTCACATTGTGAAGTAGTTTCTGAGTGTATGAACAGGATTCTTTTTGGATTAAAAGGAACTGGAAGCTGTGCTCCAGGAGTGCACTTAATGGACTCTAGACAATCACAAAAAAATTATTCAGTCCATAGGAACAGATAAGAATTAATCTAAACTCAACAACCCTGAAGTGCCAACAGTCTTTTTAATGGTCCTCAACACAAATGGATTTGCTCTGCATATCTATTCTCCTTTAGTCCAGGCTACTTACTGACATAAAAAAAAAAAAAAAAAAAATTGTGATTTTTTTTAAATTTTATTTTATTTCTCTGTCTCTAGACTCTAAGCTGTTTTGGACAGCTATTTTTCTATGCTTTGTGAAATATGATATGGGTGCCTGAAATTAACTGATGTAAATTAAAATAATTGTAAAGGAAGAATGACGGCAATAAAAATGAAGAGAAGAAAAAGTAGTAGATAATTAAATAATAATAAAAATGCTATTAAACATGCAGGCTTGATTAGCACAGTGGCAGGATTAGAATGAAGAGCACAAAATGAATCCTTGATGCTTCGTCCACAGATCTATACAGGGTTTTACATAGGAGAAGGAGGTTGGGGAACATCATGTATAAGAACTGGAAGTGTCTGTCTATTTCAGCACAGGAGTCTTCCTATTTAGCAGTACAACACAGCTGGGTGCCGTGGCTGTCTGACTCACCTGTAAACAAGCCAAGCTGCTCTTCCTCACACAGCATGACTCTGTGACAGGCAGGCAGGTTTCTCCTGGCTGGAAGTCCCACCAGCCCTGTTTGACCCAACTAACACAATTTCCACAACCCTCAGGTGTACATGGCATTCAGAGAGCAATCATCCAACCTATTCAACTAAAAATATATTAACAAACCATTATGCTTCATATTTAAGCTCTCTCCAGTATTTTGACCAACTGCAGCTGTATCATCTCCTTGTCACCTAACTTCCCTGCTGACAAATCTATAATATCAGATATATTTTTCCCTTTAGCACACTTCATATAGCACAGCTAATAAATTCACTTCCTACAAGATGACTCATATTTTAAAAGTGTCAAAATAATTTCACAGTCATAATTATGGTACTTTGGAAATGTCAGAGAAACACAACACATGTTTTACCCTAAATGGGACCTGAAAGGCACTTAACTGTTCTCTTTACTAAATTGGCCACTAGAAATGCAGGCAAACTGAAGTCAGACTTTTCTAAGGGCAGCTGAACTGAAGAATCATATTAAATGCACTTTTTAAAAATTTTTACAGATGTGCTTATCATCTGAGTTTTCCCTTCTTTGTGCAAACGCAAAGCAGCAGGAATGAAATTCCCTAAAAGGTTGGTTTAATTTTGTTTGCTCATTATTAAAGCTTTATTCATAGATAGGCTTGCATTTCCAGTGAGATTCTGCTGTTAATCTACTTCTTCTGAGTTGTGTCAGAGGATGATGAAACAGGGAGCAGGTGACTTGACCCTGGTCACACACAGTGGGAGCTTTACTGGCCTCCAGCTCTTGGCTGTTTTCATTAACCTCAAGATGATTCTGGCCCCCAATCTCCTTGCACCTTTTTAATCCTGTCTGTGATTTAACCTCAAGGACAAAAGTAAAGAGATTTACCGTATGTTGACAAACAGTGAACATGCTGTAGAGGACTGAGCAGCTGAAGTGTGTTGGTTATTTCCTAGAACTGAAGTAGAAATAATGTAAATTCTTTGTCTTCTACCCAACAGTATGATTAACTTTATGTGAGGAATGTGTGTTTATTTTCTTACCTCTGCTTCATGGTTCAGAACAGCATAGAAGTGCTGGAAACAATAAGAAAAATTCCTGTAATTTAACTTTTGACAAGTCATGTTTGCTTTAGAGTCGATGATGTGTTTAGCTTAAGCCTTCTTCTGCTACAGATAAAGATAACTAGATTTACATAAAATGAGAACTTGAAGATTGAGAACTTGTTTTTGGTTATAAACTTACACACACATATACAACATCACTTGCAAAGTAGATTTTTCCGTTTTCTTTTAACATGCTTTTTTTTTCTCTCCTCCAAATGTACTTTCAGCAAAGTCTACAAAGGAAATGTAGAGCATAAGATGGAAAACATAATACATTATTAATAAAACTTGAAAGCAACAGCTTAAATGGTAATCTTTAAGTAAACTGTAAATCCCTTCAATATGTCCTGTGAGTTATGTAAGCACCCTGAGACATACAGAAGATACAAATTAGAGAGAAGTAGGGAGAGAAAAATCAGCAAAAAACATTATGAATCAAAAATCTATTCCATTGTTCCTTCTAGGGGTTTTCTTTCTGCAAAGAGAAATTATGTTCTCAGCAAATACAGCAAAAGAGAGCACAGAACACTTGAAATTCTCATTTATGTCATAGTAATGCAAATGAGGAACAATTTTATGAAGCTCCATAGCATAACACTGCTGGGAAGGAAATAAAAAACAAGCTCCAAAACTCAGCTCTTGAACTCAGTTGCAACAGCACAGACCAGCTACTCGCAAATACCCTGAAGGGAACATGCAAGTGAATCCTTTAGTCCACTTGCTGAAACAGTGATAGAAAATTAGTTCTATAGAACAAAATGGGAAGGATGATGCAGGGCAGTATCTAATGTACCATTCTTCCCCTTTCTTCCTTCAGCAGTATTGAAGAACCTTACAATATTCACCATATTTTTCTCTGACAAAAAAAGCAATGGACTTTCTCAGGTAGAGACACCATGTCATTATGGGTCTTGTCAAAGGAGCTCTAAATAAGCTTCATCAAAAGAGGTGAAGAGTGTTTAGGTAGCTCTAGTGACTGAACTCTCTTAGGTGTTCTGATATATTGAGTATAAGGAGTAAAACACTTCAATGTTCAACACACATGCAGTCTTAGCAACTTGTTGAAGAAACCGGGCATGACTTTCAGGAGCAAATTCTCCCATCTTTTGGACTGATACTCCAAGAACAATGGATTGTGCTCTGATGCTTTGAATTCCCATTTAGTTCTAACAGGATTAGTTCACTTTACATGCTGCAACACAAGTTTTCACTTCTAGGTTTATGAGTAAGGAAGAGAGAAAAAGTGGAGAAATTCCCTCTTCTGTCATTGAAATTCAGTTTTACCATTAAAAACCTCAACAAAAATAATAACAGCAACCAAAAAAAGCAATAAACAACCAAGCAAACAAACAAAAAAAAAACACCAAAAAGAGCAGCAAAAAAATTCCACAATGCAATGAACTAAAATTGCAGCATAGACTTACAAAACAAACCCAAGCCCCAGAAAGCTTAGCTTACAGTAGAACTGTTCTCTTTCCTCCATGACTTCTAATTTTGTCTCTTTACAGAATCACAGAATCATTAAGGTTGGAAGGGACCTCTGGAGATCATCCAGTCAAACCCCTCTGCCAAGCCAGGGTTACCTAGAGCAGATGATGCAGGAATAATTTCAAGTTGTTTTTCAATGTCTTCAAAGAGGGACAACCCACAACCTGCCCGGGCAGTGTGTTCCAATACTCTGTGACCCTCATTGTCTTCAGTCAGTAAGAAAAACCTCAAATAGATAGCAGGGCTTATGATCATTAACAAAGCTGTGCAAAGGAGCTTAGGTTTACATGATAAATCATTAATTTTTCAGAATCTACCTTTCTTAACTTAGCATTGTTCAGAGCAATAATGAATCTGCCCTGGCATGCACAGAAGTACACAGTCTTTCTGCCTGCTACACCTTGAAAGTGTTTAGATAATTCACAGTTATATACAAGTTTTCTAATGTGAGAGCAGAAGTTTTTCTCTACTGCAATTACATACAGACTGTATTTTGAAAGCTAGTCATATTTTTTTAATTTTCAAAACTATAAATTAGAAATAAGAAATTTTAAAGTAAAACAAGTATTAGTCTCGTTGGGGTTTTTGTTCTAATAAGTAAAGAGATTTTCAAATCCTATTTCACTGCCAGTTGAGTTTGTGTACAATCAGAGTTTTATGAACGGAATAGCATACCATTTCTTGACTCTCTCTGGAATATATTACTATAGCCACAGTTGATACCTAATATTTATCTCATCCACTAATTGGCTATATTCTATTAATGCCTGAAATTTCAATTTACCCATGAAAGAAGAAAGAAGACACATGAGAGTAAAGTAGGAATGGTGGTCCTTTATTGCTTTTAATGACTGTTCTGAGTAACTTAGTATTCATATGCAGTCGGACAACAACATCCAAAATTATATTTCAGCACCCCAGCCCCCCTGAAAAAGCAAATAAGTAAAAGATCTGAATACAATAGTTTGAACCAAGAATAAAAATTTTACACAACAACTTACTTCTCTCTTTGAATCTTTTATTTCTGTAACACAACACCAGAACTCTGACTCAAACACCTGGGCAAACACTACTTAACCCCTTTGCACCAGACCAATGCTTCTCAATTAAATGCAGTGTTTGCTAATACTGTTCCAATTAAACAGCAGTGCTGTTTTGTGCTGTCTTAGGGCTTACAGTCCACTGGGAACATCTGTACAGATATCCATTAAATACAATCTAAAGATTTTATCTATCTCGAGTAAAAGGAAAATACTGTAGTAAAATGGTTAACAGGCAATAAATTAATCTAAAAAATTACTTGTCACTTTCTGTTCACTTCACTAAGATTCTTCCTTTTACTGTAAATAAAAGATGCCCCATATTGCAGTGGTGATGTACTGCAATCGCACCTTTATCCATACTTTTACCAAAATGTATTTTCTATGTGCAGGTCTACCTTGCAAGTCAGTGGCCATTAAGCATTTCCTAGGGGAAAGGGTTGTGGAGGGATAAGAGAGAAGATGAACAGCAGACAAATTCCTGTGTACCCATCCCAGAGTCCACAGGTGTCAGCTGTACTACTCTTGCTGGCAGGAAGAGAGACTGTTGCTGTCTGCAGTCTGAGTGGGGAGCGAGGTGACCCTCTGTGGGAAACCACATGTGGGAAATACAACACACAAAATCAGATCTGGTTTCTTGTGTCCTTTTCCCTTGCAGGGCCTGCCTAACACCTGCTAAAGGCTTCTTAATGAAGATTAAATTCCACGCTTTAATCCTCAACCCACATCCTAGCTAGCAGTTCTGGCATAAAATGATTTCCCATCCTTTCAGGATTTCTGAAACTTTGAAAAATGTTTCCTTCTTACAATAGAGACATCAACATGTTTTATAAATATAGATTGTACAAATCTTTTTTTCCCCTTTAAAACATCAGAAAATATTTTTTTACCTCAAAAATTACAAAATACAGCATTAGAAAGTCAAATGATTGTTGTTGCTGCTGTTTTTTCTCCAAATGAAATATAAATTGAAAACAGAACCTTTTATATATTCAGATTAAGTATTAAGGTACACTTTCTTTGCAGGCAGTGGAGAGAACAGCACCCTGAGTAAAGCATTCATCCCAGTTTATATAGTTGAGATACTCTGCTTTTTGAAATGTCTATTTCTGCTTCCATTGCCTGTAACCAGAATTTTGTTGACTAGCTTGGATTAAAAAAGAACAATTGTCTGAAAGACGAGAAAATTAATCAAACTAAGAAAATTAATTCTGTATTTGTCTTTCTTTAATGGCAAACTTTCCCTAAAGAGTGGGGGTTTTAATCTCTAATTTGGACTAAAAGTCCCAAAGGATAGTTCTAAAGAGCAAGCAAGAGAAGTGCACTCTCTAAAATTAGATGTCTAAGAAAAAAGAACTATTCTATCAGAAAATGTCTAATTGCAAATTTGACTGATAACATCCTGGAGGTTTCCTGTTGAGCTCTAGAAAGTCACCTGGAAAAGGAGGCGGGAGGCTTAAAACCAAGGCAAGATATAGACCAAGATTTTCTTAATTGATTTTTATCAAGTGAAGGAGAATATTTGCAGAAGCTTTATAAAATAGAGGGAATCTTACTCCCTGAAAAGCTCCTGCTGAAAAGCAATAAAATCACTATGATTCTGTGTTGGCTTAAGCTTCAAGTCCTTTAGGTATAAATGATAAGGTAATAGTTTAAAATTTTGTTCATAGAGTACATATATGCACATATCAGCATATCATATTCTCATCTGTTTCCCTGTTTCATTTGGCTAATGGACTTTTGGGGTGAATATCTAAGCTAAAACTCAGAAAGACAGCACTAACCCAGGATGCAAATTGGGCTGGTAGATGAAGAAATGAACTAAGGTGACTGAAGTCTCTGAAAGTCCAAACAGTCCTGATCAGTCTGAGCAGTCAGATCTTTGGGAAAACCAGAGTCACAACACAGGCTCTACAGAACTTGACTAATTAATTCTATAGTGAAAAATCCTTATTATTACTACCAAATATGTAGGAAAATGATAGCAAAACCAAATAGCAGTAAGGACAGGAGAAGGTGATGTTTGTAAGGATATGATATCTATGGCACTTATCTGATCAACGACAATATTGTTTGCAAATAGCTCCTATATTTTTTTCTGGTAACTCTCTGTCTGATGTTTCAATAATTTACACTCCAAATATACCATGCAGAAGGACAGCAATCCAGTCTAATTGTGCCACAGAAGAACCACATTTTGGAGTCTCAGGATTAACATCCTTGCCATAAAACAGCACTGTCATATTTTGTTGTTTTTTTTTTTCTTTTTTCCCCCTGTCCTTGCTAAGGCAAATTCAGGTCAAAATATCACTGAAATGCAAACCTCCAGTGCTATATGATACAAGTGAGTTGTGTTTATATCAATTCTTTTGAAAAGAAAGATACTCATCAAAAGTTTTGGGAATCCTTGGCAATACATCTGGAATCAAACTTTTGACAGATCTGGGTAGAGCTTAGGGCAAGAGCTTTCCTCACTCCTACATATTTTATGCACTGCTGCTTAATCTAGTGTCATTGCCTTTTTCTACATGGTTTGCACTGAAGCCAGCCGAACTGGATGTTTATGCTTCCAAAACCAGATGATGGTTGACTGTAAAAAAAATACTATAAACTGCAGTTTACAGCATAACTATGTGTAAATAAGTAGCCCAAACTATGGAATTTTTGGCAAAATTGCATTTCCTGGCTCTGTTTGTGACAGCAATGATTAAAAGCTTCAACAGCTTCTCATTAGCTTCCCACACAGCTATTCATTATGCTGAATTCTGAAATGCTGTGGGATTTTACAAAACTGCCCAAGATACAAACAAAAATTACAAATTGGATGGGTTTTAGATACCTATGTGTCACTGGCATTCTTAATTTACAGGAGTTATTTGTAGCTAATTGTCATAAGTAATTTATTACAATTGAGATATTGAAGAGAATTTTTTTTCTCCAATCTTCTGACTTATTCTTTAATAGGAGTTTGCTCAGAACTGATGACTTCTGGAAAGACTTGTCCAGTACATTTTGGTACTTTTTTCTCATTGTTTGTGACACAAACCTAGGACTTCAACAGTATTTGTTCCGTAGGGTAATGAAATATAGTACAAAACTTTGCAGACTCTAAATACCCACTGTTTTATGTAAGGCACTAATAAACAGTTTGGATCAAGCTGCCACATTCTGTTCTGCATATATTATGATGTACACTTTAAATTTGATATAAGCACATAGTTAAGTTCTCCTTTTAAAAGTACAACAATGGACACTAGGAATGAGAAAGGAAGCTTCTGTAACACTAGGAAAGGTGGAAGTGGAAAAAAAACCCCAAAACTATACAGACCTAAAAGGGTAGTAACGACAGATTTTTAAAAAATCAAATTAATAGAAATTCATGTTAACATTGCAAAGAACTTCTCTTAACTAGTAGACAACATTTCAGTCTGTTACCTTTTTTTGTGAATGATCATCTTCTACATTTCTTTTGCCAGAATACACCAATTATATTTCTAGGGAAAAAAAAAGTTTCTTTCCTGAGATAGTTTTTTATTTACCTTGAGAACTTACATATTAAATTATCTAATCAGTGTTAAAATGTATAAGAAGTATCCTCTAAACAGATTTATCACATAATCTAAAGGACCTTTGTCTTCCACTTCTTTCTCTCAAATAAACTAAATGACGGTGTCTTCCAGGGCAGGATAGAATCTCAACATAAGATTGCCAGGAGTAAAGGTCAAGTTTTTAAGCAAGTGAACTTTCATGACACTAGACAGAAGAGAATAAAACCAGAGGAAAACCGTTCAAAGAAGGTACCTGAAATAGAACAGACAGGGTACAAATTATTATCCTGTTTAAATATGAAAGTCTAAGTTAACTAATGGCTGAAGATGCTCACTTAGGATATTTATATGTGTAGTTACAAGAAAATTACAATTTATGTTCAAGGAACCATGTTGAAGAGAATGAAATTTTCTGAATACTTCTATTTTGTATAAATATGATAGCTGATAAGCTATTATTTTATCTTTTGAACTATGACTCATCTGTGATTTAAATTATGCATAAAATGCACCTAGAACAAATCATGTACCTTATTTTCCTCCTTTCAAGTGTCCTTTCCTGAGCATTTTAGATTTTTCCCAAATTTTATTACTCATATTCTCCACTAAAACTACAGTTCCTTTGTCACTTCTGAGTGATTATAAGCTCAAAGTCACTACACAAATCAAAAGGTTCAGAGCCTCTCTCTGACTTTTTTTACTTACTGTTTTCCAGTTCAACTGTGCTAAATCATCCTCATGATATATTAAAATAATTATCTGTTACTTCTACAAAGAGGGTTTAATCATTATTTGAATATACGAGTGTTTCTGCCAATCCTAATTTCCTCCTGAATTAGATTCTCACTTCATAATTCTCTCTTTGATCCTTAGACATCAGAACTAGATATATTTCCTTGCAAAGTGCAATGAGCCACTGTTTCCTGAATATATTTTTACTACTCGTTTGGTTTTTTTAATTTTAAAAGAAAATTTTATTTTATTTTGCTGATTTTTAAAGCTTAAATATTTTTGGATGAGTTCCCAAATAATATACTAAGCATTTAAAAACATTTAGAATAAATCTATATAGTATAACAATGGATATAGTTGCAAACCATTGTAACCACTGAAAATTAATAGTTGTAAATGAAGGCTTTTAACAGCTTTGCACTTCTTAGATTCCCATCCAGTGTGTTTTAGGGTGTTGAACTGTGTCATAGTGGGTAGCAACACATAAGAGATTCAGACCTTTAATTCTGCTTTCATTTTCAGGTTTCCTTAAAGTGTAACCCTCTGACTAGTGTAACAGCTGCTTCCTTTTTACCCATACCCTGCCTTAAAGAGATCTTACCCACCTTTAATTTGCAAATAGAAAGTGTTTGCTACAGAACTGCCTTGAATAGCAACAGTGTTTTTGAATATTCTCATCTTAACATACATTTGGAGTAGTATTGGCAAACCTGCTCTTGACTTAGATGTAATTGTCTTCTTGTAGTAGTTGTCATAATCCACCTTGTCAGCATGCAGTGCACTTCTTACTAAGCCCAGTGCATGGATATTATAGCCCACCTCTCCCATTCAGCATCCTAAGTACATTGTAGGAAATTACCATAATGTATCTGAGAAGAAAACCAGGTTACACAATGCACTGTTCTGTTGCTTTGTTTGTTATTGGCTTGTTTTCCACAGACAAACTTTCTCCATGATGAAGAGCCCACTTAATTCTTTTAAAAACCACAATTACCAGTCCAGATCCACTACCCTTCTGATTTTGGTAAGAAGCCACTACCTTTTGCAAAAATGTGTTTCACTACTGTTCTGTCTCATGATTTAATGGTTCTCCGGATGAATGACTGTTCTGTCTGCAGACAAATCCTATTGTTCACTCAAAGTGAGTTTGTCCCAGAAGTGTTGAACTCTGTGCATGTGTTGAAATTGATCTAAATACACAGAGTAGTTTCTTGAATTTGTGGATCACAGCTAGAATAGAACTTGGTCAATAGGTCAGACACAGAACGCAATGATATATTTGCTTTTGGATCTGTTAAAATTACATGGTCTGCAAAATGTGCCACTATGACATGTTCAAATCTTAATGACCTTGATCTGGTGATTGTATAGCGCTATAAAGCAGTAAGCAGAACTCATGTAGTCCACAAAGGCTACATGGGACATCAATTTCATTCACGCTGTTTTAAATGTGAACTAAATACAGCTCAGTTGGATCAGGATATTTCTTTCTATGACTCAATCCAATTTTCTTGCCAGGAGAGACTAACCAATCTACTTTTCACCTAGAACAGAATGTTTCTTGGAGAATGAGGGTGGAAAACTTTGGGCCCAACTCACGGGTTTACTGATTTTGGAGGTAGCACAAAATTTTCTTTCAATTAGCCAACTACTCTGTCTTGATTGTCCAAGTCTTGGTGCACTCTATCATCATTATGACTTGCAATACTGTCAGTGAAGACAACAAGAATTAAGAATACATAATCAGATTTTCATTACTGATTAAGAGTATTGTATGAATGAAATTACATCTGCCAATATTTTATGAGACCATTTATGAATCCGCAGAGAAATGCAGAATGTTTTTACATTCCAGACTGCAGCAAAGTATCTATCAATTGTAATTAAAAATTTGCTTATAAACTAATATAGAACTTCTACTTACTATGGTAAGGTAGTGAATTCTGATTTCAGTCAAATGCACTGGAAATTATGGAAACTTAACTGGTCAAAAGGAAAAGCTAACTTTATTGTTCAATGATTTAGATAAAGTGTATTTTTCTTTTTTCTTGTTAGTAAAGCAAAATGCAATGAGTTTAATGGGTAAATCAGTCAGAATTATGAAGCAATGACCAGGTCCCATTAGAAAAACTGTTTTCAGTAGTGGAAACTGTGCTTAAACACTAAGTTGTCCCTGTCTTTCATTTCCTTCTTCCTAAAATTAAAGGGCAGGAGATAAATTGACAAACTTTATAGTGACTTGCTGAAGTCCATTTCTCAGCTCTTGCACTCTAATGATATTGAAAATCAAATGGCTAAAGGCTCTTCCCCATGTAAAGGTGTGCAAAGGCTGTTCTTGCATTGCTTCAGTGAGAGGAAAAAGGAGGTTTCCACAGACTGTGTTACATGGGCCTATACCCATTCCCTTTAATGAGTTCGAAAGCGTGGGTTATCTGAGGATAAAATAGTCAAATTCATAAGTACATGAGACTTCTTAAATGCATTATGATTCAAAAAGATGGACCTGGTGTTTTGATCTGCAGACACTTGACATCATAGACAAAGTATTAAATCAAAGCTTTACACTGAAGTGAATTAAAACAACAGGAATATGGAAAAAGTTTGTGAAATTAAGCCCATAAGGTACTGGCCAACTGAGTGAAAATACTGATGGGTGCTTTAAAACTTCAAGGATTGGCATAAGTCTTCTTTGAATTGCACACAGAGAATGTATGGAAAATTCTTGTTCTGATGAAGTAGCTTTACTACTGGTTTTTAGTGGAGAACTTTTTTATCCTCTGCTTCATTGAACATGTGTATTTAATCGTGTAATGGTGGGATTACGTCATGGAACCATGGTAAATTCTTAGCCATGGGTTCTTACTGAAAAGACATTTTAAAGTTCTAGGCCTCTGAAAAATTCAACATTTTCATTCATAATTTGCCTTATTTTAGGAGCTATGAAGTAAATCACTTTTGTTGTTACTATAGACATATACCTGGTCCTGACTCCCGTGGCTCTTTGTCTGTGATTCATTTGCACCTTTACAGGTTCATTGTGAAAGGCAGCTGAACAGTTATGAGACAAAAGTGTGGTGGAAGGTGTGCCAGGGTTATGTTAACAACAGCATTATTAATTTTGTTTAAACTGTTGAGTGGTGGTGATACACTTGTATTTCATAGACTTTCATGGATAGAATCTCTCTTAACCTGAAAGGGCTGCCTTTTCAAATTTCAGTGAACTCTGTGTTCTGTTGGGATTTTTTTCCACGTATTATTTTTGAAAATAAACCTTTCTGATAAGGTCACTAGTTGCTCAGCAGGTGATTGTTGTATTCCCAGGTACACAATTCTGATTTATACTTATTGTTAATTCTTAAGCATCAGAGAAATAAAAGCAATAGAGCAAGAAGAGACTTCCATAGCAACTGAACATCTACTAGTTCCTAAATTACTCTGAAACTTTAATTGTATTCAATGTTCCCTTAAGTGACTGGGAGTTCCATGCTTGTCAGTGTCTATGTTAGTGTCTAGATTCTGTTAAATATTTATGAAATATGATCACTTCTTTCAGAAGATAAAAAAAAAACAGCTATGAAACTTAATAATAAGCAAAAATCTAAGTATGGAGCAGAAACACTGAGATACAAAAGCTATTGAATCAATAACATTGAGTTAATTCAATTGAAGGGCAGTGGTTAAACTGTGGAGGGGCTTTTGAATACCAAGCACAACAGGAAGTTCTTCTCTCTCGGATGTAGTATTACTGCTGAAAAAAATCTTTGTTTTTCTAAGAATAGCCTAAATAACTATTCTCCCTTACTATTTATGAATAATACTTAAGAAAATAGGTTTTTAAAGTGTATAGTACAGATTAGCAGAACCCTCCATTCTGAGAGTTAAAGACAATTATGTCATTGACTGAAGACCCATTCAAACCCTTCATTTAACAACTTGTTACAGCTTCTGTGGATTTTTAAAACAGCAAACTAATTGTCCTTTTACAAAATTTGTGCATACATTTATCCACTGGCTTAACCAGGGTAAAATAGAAGTAACTAATACAAGCAGCTACTTAGAGTACCATGATGGATATGATTGTGGTAATTTTGAAAATAGAGAGATCATAGAAATTAATTGAAAAGGAATTTGTATATCAAAAGTCCAAAGTGTTCTATCTGGAAGGTGGAACCTATTGGCAGGATTCAGATGTACAAATCCCAAGGTCTGGTAGAGCTAAGTGTTTTTTAAGTGATTTGGCTAACTCACCAGTTATTAAAAATTTAAAGAAGAATATTAGTCTATATGTTCTAATTGTTGGTTATGTGTCATAATTTCCTCTTCATATCATTAATTTAGTCTCCTGAAAAAAAGCATACCTGCGAGAGAAGCTATCAAGCAAATTTGAAGCTGCTCATGGAGAAATACAAGAGTCCAGACTGTCACACTGATATAAAGAATTGCATTTTCAGTTTTTGTAAGTATGTTGACCAGATGCCCTTGAATTTAATTTATTGAAGCCAACACTCTTGAAGTTGCTAAATAATTTATAGAGGCATCATTGTAGAATTTTGCATTTGGTGACTTATTGAGTCATTTTTTATTAATACATGGCTTTTAATTAAATATTTAAAACTTCACTACAGTATACAACTGCTTTAGGAAAAAAATTCTTGCAATCAATATGCTTGCAATATTGTATCAATAGTCACAATACATTGTGGTGTTATTTCATAGTCACAGGCATTTCTGTCATTATTCTAAGAAAACAGTCATTTCTAAATAGCATTAGCACTGAAACTGATGGAGAATAGATGGACATGAATTTCAGTTTTTCATCTTCACAACAGAAGTGTAAAACTAGTAATATTTTTTTTCCCCTAGAAATCTAGGTAGTGTATTCTTAATTTAGCAAAAGCCAATATTGTTCAGCTTTTGCTACTGTGTTGTTTTGTACATCTTGCTCACATAAATTCTCTTCTGGGCTCACATATTCCTTGTCAATGTTAATCACTCCTATTTAGGGTTTGATTGTGGAATTATCTGAATTTCCAGAAACCATGAAGGCTGATTTGGTGATGCATAAACATATGTTCGTGAACGTAAAGAATTTGGAAACTGAGCATTTATCTCTTTTTTGAAAGAAATTCTTGTTTCATTTCAAAGAAAGGCCTGCCCTATTTTTCTTCACTATGAAATGACTTTTTGTCAGTTCTTGCATAGTAAAACTGTCTGTAGACGGTGTAAATTCCTATCCTCAACTATAAGCAGAACCTTAGAGGATAGAAGGGTGCTCTCAATAACACTAAGAGCAACTGATCATATCAAGCCAAATAAGAACCAATTAATTATTTATTTACTAAGATTGTCAGGTATGTATTGAATGTAAAAATTTGCTAACCTGTTGGGTTTGCTCAGAATAATTTTGGGTTTTGACCATGATGGTTCACTTTAAAAAATTGCAATACTAAATCTAAAAATTGTAAAGTTCTAAATCTTAAAGTCACACAGATGTCTGAACGTTCATTTCTAAAGAATTCAGCCAGTAAATAGCATGGTTGTATGCTATACATTATTCAACCAGCATGCTTGTTGGTTTGGCTACATATTATAATGATGCTAGTGTGGATTTTCTCTAGAACACTTAGCAACAACAACAAAAAATCTCTTCTTTTTGTACAGAGGTTTGCTTAGGACTGTAGTTTCCATGGAAACTCCTAGAAATAGCAATTTCATTCCAACCTTTACAAAACGAGTGTGAGACTTTTTCATCTACACATTTTCTGCTTTAATTATCTTTTTAATTCTAGCTAGTTAGAATTAATAATATTGATGTGGTTTATTCTTTGTTAAAACATTCTCTTTATTTTAGGCTGAAATAAAAAAAATAATTATACCATTGTCCTTTTACTGCCAATGAATATGAAGCAACATAATTTAAGAGAATATTGTTTACATTGACTGTCACTATGAACAGCTTTGATTGTAAATTTGTGCTGTATTTTAGCTCTCTGTTTGATAGGATCTGAGTCACACATAAAAATTATATACCTAAATTTTAGGGCTATTAAAATAACTGCAGCTGGGAGGTATAACTCCACCGTGAGTGAATGAGAGAGTAGAAAAAATTATCCTCTGTAAGGAAACTTCTCAATGAAAATGCTGGTAAACAAGTCTGAGAAAAAAGGAAACAGATGCGAAGTGATAAGAATGTGCTTGCTCTGACAGGGAACACCACTCGAATGTGTGTGCGATGGGTTGAATGTGTGTATCTGTGAAGGGAACCTATTCAGCTGTTTCCTTGCTACATTCCACTGTGAATCAGTAAAACAAGACTTTGCTTTTCAGCTGGGAAATGACACTTTGATTCTGTATTATAAAGAAAATGTCCCTCTTGTCCTCTGGTGTAAATTCCTCTTTAGGAATTCAAGATGGCTGGGATGCAGCAGGGATTTAGAGAAATAGTTTTTCAAGGCACAGGGGATATGTATTGTTGCAAAAACAACTCAGTGGCCACAAAGGATGGAACTGGTACCAAACTTTGTGGAGCTTGATTAACTTTGTTGGCTAGTCATGTGTTTAGCTCTATTCACAGAGGTCCTGCAGAAATCCAAGTACCTGGAAGTCGCAGAGAGTGTCATGAAGCTATGTACACTTCAAATAACAGCATTTGTACCTGTAAGTTAGAGTCATTATGAAGCTCAGTGTAAAATATATAAATGTAAAAATGTAAAATAATTTCTGGAAACAGTTGCTGTAAATACAGAAATAATATTTCATACATTAAGGTGTCCTTGACATGACAACCTGGGATCATTCCTTATGGAACTGGTCAAAAATAGTGAGCTAGAGTTGTGAGAGGCTTGTGCTGCTGATGAATCTTAGAAAAAAAGCAATTGATGAAATTCTATTTTAGTCTACAGACTAGAGAGAACATGTTATTTTTAACATAGTTATGTCAAATGGCAAAATAATTCTCCATTATGTATTCTACGTAAAGCATGAAGCAGTTAATGATAGAAGGTATATGAATATTAATCAGACTGACACTACCTTTACCAAGACTGAAAATTGGGTACTTCTTTAATGGGAAATATCAACTTCATTATCACTGATAGGGTTGAACTTGGATGATTTAGGAAGCACCTGTGTGGCATATCCATATATTTTAAAATACAAATATATACCTTAAATCTTCATATAACATATATAGTCTTACTACAGATAACAATTGATACAGTGGATGTCCATTTTCCTGGCTGGAAACACATTGAAAACACATTGTCCAATTCTGAACCAATCACCTTAACATTTTCCATTTTAGCAACTGCTAATACCTTACTTAGTGAGCTTTCTTGGTGTTGATTATCTCACACATTATACTCTGCTTTTGATCTTTCTTAGAAGAAACACTACCAAGAATTGTTTATTGATGGTGGTGTGTAAAGCAGATGTGAAGGGTTCATTCCATAATCTATGAAATGCATGTGTGGTGAAAGTCTGCAAAAAGCCATCAATGGTGATCACATTTGTAATGATCTATTGTATATAGAAAACAAGAGATCTTTATGGACAATTTACAAATGTTGTCATTTGCATATTGTTCTGCAGATAGTGAATTTATGGATTTTTCTCTTTCCTTGGGTCATAAACAGTCATAGTGTTTTAAATCTTCTTTATGGCTTCTTAAGAAATTTTAGCTTCTTTACTAGGATTCTTTAAATACACAACAGCTACTCTTTTTATCAGATCCTAAGAGTACTGTATGGTCTCTGAACCAAATCGTACTATCTTCTATGTTATGTTAAGCCTGGATTTTTCTAGTCTGAGAGTTCCAATTAAAGCACAGGCAGTGGGAAAATTGATAATGGAAGAACCATAAATTCAGGAGCAATTTTTTATTGCTTTAAAAGATATAGATGGATCTTTGACTCCCTCATCAATATATTGCCTGGCTCAGCTGAGCTTTTTGCTGAGAACAATATAACTTGCAGATAATAAAGACCAACACAGAGTAAATGAAATCTTTTCTTCAATTGTAAAACAAATATTCTAGACTTGGAATTAAGGTTCCGTGTAACTTCATCATTAAATATTCTTGAATTTATGCTTCAATCGATGGAATTCATCCTCTTCTGAGGCTTTAAGGTTGAGATTGAACTCTTACAATTGCAAGAAAGACTCATTGAATATCTACTATTCTTTCTCTTTTTGCCTTTTACTCCTTGAACAATGCAATAAACATCTGTTAACAGCAACACATCTGCAGTAAACTGAGGGTAGTATCCCTCTCTCAAACAAGTATCGATATAACTTGATTAAGATGACCAAAAATTTCAGCCTCTTTTCCTCTATGAAGGAAAAGAGTTTCCTTGTACAGTTATAAGTTAGGGCACTCCTTTGTCATTTTTTTATTTGATAAAAGTAAAAACTTCACCTGCAGCTCCATAATAAAGTTTGAGTCCCTGAGGTACAAATTCAATCTCTTGTGTTAACAAGGCTTTGGAGAAAAGACTACAAGGACAATAACATCTGTTGAACAGATCTTGTACAGGGTTCATTTTGGAATGAAGTGCTAAAGTCCTCCATCAACATTGTTAGTTTTTGTGCTCAAGGCGAAAACAGGCAGTGACTTTACTTCAGAACTAGTGTAAGGATTAAAACAACATTGAACTTCAAGGCCCATACTTGACTGATTCCTTCTCTTACACTGATATTCACCACAACCAGAGGTGCTGATCATTCTTCAGTTATCTCCCATCAGAAGGAGTTTCTTTTAATCTGTTCTTCACAAACATGCTATGAGTAGCAATATAGAAGTGCTTGCAGAGAAATAAGAAGGTGCCTTAAAGGCCCTTGAGGAGCAGCGAAGGCAATATTTCCAGGTTCTCTGCTCTACTTTTGCCTTCAGCAGTGATTTAATTGCATAGGGGGAGGAATGGAAAATGTGGTAAGGAGACACTTTGGGGCTTTGTGTATTAGATTGGATCACAACAGTCATGCTTTCTAAATGTTCACAGTGTGAGGCTCTATGGTGTATGCTTTCTTTCAGAACCATAAACTAAACTGAACACAACAGTACTTTTGGAGAGCTAAAACAAAGGCTTAGCCTTATAGAGTAACTGTCAATTGATTTTTACCTTTCAACTTCTGGGCTGAGAGTACCTTGAAAATGAGCTAGCACAGTCAAAAAGATTTGCACAGACAAAATTAGTCACTGCTCAAAATGTTACTACATAATGTGATAAAAAGTTTTAAACTTTGAAATAAGATACATTTTCATGTGATTTTATCATACTTCTGAGACCTGTAAAGAGATCACCACAGAACAAAAACCTTCAGATAAACAGCAGATTTTTGCAATAGCCTATTATTGAATTAATATTAGACTCCATGCTTTTGTCAGCGAAAAAAATAATCCATCACATTTTAACATAACTGATGCTTACAACAGATGCAGATTAAGTTGGACTGTAAATCAACATTTCAGATGAGCAACTTTCCTTGCTGTGGAGAAATGTGGTTTTTTTTCAAAAGATGAGACTATTGATATGCAGAAATCTCCATTCCCACTGCTGGCATTCCTGTAGCATGGAATTCCCATAAAATTATTTCAATTGCTATATAGGGTCCTACATTTGAATTATTTTCTATTTAAAAAAAAAAAGTTTACACTTGAAGGTCTACCTGGGATGTGAACTGGATCTTAAATTAAAAAAAAAAAGTAAAATATATAGCAGAGGTTTTTAAATCATACCTAATCATTCCTTGAAAACATTTTTGCAGTGTTAGTGGAATTCAATATTCACCTAAAACTGCCCTCATTTGGGGTTAGCACAGTTAGATCCAGAAAGATGAGAATTTTCTATTGCTGAAAGTCAGCACCAGTGGACTTCAGTTTCCCCGTGATAGCAGTGACACAGAATCTTTTAATGAGAGGGTTATAATAACCCTCTGAACTGAGGGACTGGAAAAAAGACACTCTTCCTGCTTTCTCTCAGGCAAAATGACAAGACAGAAACAGAGGTAACAGGATGACATGCCTTCTGAGTCTTGGGTGTATTGTTTCCAAACTTTATGCTTACTTTGATAAGAAAAAATAATTAAGATAACAAATTCAGAGCTAAAGAGATTTTAAACTTCTCTATTTATATTAACTTCTTATGCAGAGACACTAAACCTCTTTTGCACTTGAGGTTAATTTATAATTGTGGCTTTGGAGGAACAGTTCAGTAGTCATCTATAAAGTATCAATTTAGGTGGGAGAATTTTAGAGAAGATACAATTATCTTAAAGTCTGATTTCACAACCTGTTTGGGGAGAAGAGCTGCTGCTAACACATCACTATCCTGTGATGTCAGATTTGTGCCTATAGTGAATTCTTCTCGAGGTTCAATTGTCATATATTGCAATTATCTTTCAGTGATGGATATATTTAGCAAGTGAACAGTTACTGCAAGAAGATTAATGTTACAGAGGTGGAACAAGGAAAAGAAAAAAGGGCTGATCATGCAGAAATGCTGAGTTCTGTAAAGGAGTATAAATGTAACAGGACCTTTTTAATCTTTTTGTTAAAAGATATAATATTCCCATATTTAACTGAATGGGATTTTTTTAAGTACAAAATAAAATCTTCCGCAGGAACTTTGCTATGAGCTGCAGCTTGCATTGAAAGTTACAAATGTCTTTTTTTTGTCAGCTATCAAAAGTTCTTTCCTATGTCTATTCATGACCTTTGTTTTTCGTAATATGCCAAGTGGGCTTTGTTCAGGGAGATGACCAAAATTCCTTAAGTTTCTGGGAACATTGATGAAAGCTTTCCTTGTCATGAACATAGCTTATTTCCTTCTCTTGTCTTATTGACACTGTCCCAGCTAAAGGCAGCCAATATCACTATATGCACTGCTATATATACAGGCTGTTTTCCAAGCATATTAGAAAAGAAACTTTAGGACAAGCATGTGTGAAAGTTAATAATCCTCAGTCCCTACACTAATCAGACAATGAGCAATATGAGCTATTTTTCACCAGTATGATAGCTGCATATGCCATCTTTGGTGTGGTACATAAAAGCTCTTAATATTACACTTTTTTTAAAAATCACATTTTTGAGCTGGATAAAAACATAAAAGCTTACCCTTTTTGATCATCTCTTCCAGTCAGAAAGACCAGGTTGGAAGTGTTGCATTTTTTTGTTTTGGTGTTTGTTTTTTTTTGTTTGTTTTTTTTGTTTGTTTGTTTGGGTTGGGTTGGGTTGGGTTTTTTTGGTAGAGCTTAATTTAGATAGATAACCATAATGATATATTTAATATCCAGATGAAGGTAGTTTGAAAACTGCATGCATGCTTAATAACTTTGTAGGGACAAAGCAAGAGATATCTGGTACTTTGTAACAATTTTAAGAGCTTGTATTTCTTAGTATTTTTTTCTTTGTATTTTAAGTTGAAACCTACACCACTGGTAACCATGAAGTTTTTAGCTAGAGTAAATTTTTCTCAGATTGCCCATACTATCCTGTTCTGTATCTATGCATCTGGCATTTAAAAACAAAGACTATAAGCTCACTTTAAAGGAAAATTAAAATAAACATTTTTTCTTTTTTTCTTTAATTTTGTAAATATTAAAAGTACATAAAATGTTTTAGGACCATCACAGTTTATGACTACTGTTTCCATCTTTCTTCATATAATCTAACTAAAGTTCCTCTGTCTCCCTAGATTTCCTTCATGTCCCTATTCGTTATTCCTAACTCCAAATCTATACTTCTTTTTAATTCTTCTCTCATTCATAATAGTGTCCTTTCCATTCTCAGACCAAACAAACTAACTGCTAAATTCATCTATGATTCTTTAGATCTAGAGTATCTCAGATGCCTCTCCAGAAAACCTAAAGCTAAAAAATGCAGTAAAAAATCCATGTGCTGTAATGACATAGTATGACTGTGAGTATTTTTCCTCTTCTTCAGTCTCCCCTGGGCACAGTCTACACTTTGACCTTAGAAGGTGTCACAAAGGTTGGAACAGCTCTATTAGCAGAGTTGGAAGATGGGTGTATTGCTGCAGTGTATTTGCAGAGGTGACTGCAGATAAATAGTTTTGTGGATCTGCTAACACGTTAGATCAGATGGACAAGGTGCCTTTATCCGTGGGTGATGGATGATACTGTTGTAGCCACTGACTTCCATGAGATACCTAATCTTGCCCATGGTACAAAATTGAGCTTTACAGAATGGGTGCATTCTAAATCAGAGTTTGGTTTGGTTCTAGTCATACAGTTTATTTATAAACCAATGTAAAAAAATTCCTTCATTGACTCTTTGAACGGATACTTAAAGCCATATCAGCTTGCATTGTAGCCAACTGGCATTTCTCTGATTTTAACTATTCTTAGATCACTGACTTTATAGAAGAGAAAACAACGAATATGGTAACTAAATCTAAAAAATCAAAAAGCCTACTAATGGGGACTGAAAAGTAAAAAAAAAAAAACAAAACAAAGCAAAACAAACAAAAAAAAAACCAAAAAAACCAGTTTTCCATGTATAAAACTGACATCAGAAAAGATTTTTTAAAAAATATTATTTAGAAGAGGTAATAATTTTCCTTATTTCTTCCAGGGATGTTGCTGTTGTGGACTTGATTTGGATTTTTAAGACTCAAGCAAAAAGAAAATTGAAGTATTTGTTTATCCTTAGATATATGATTAGCTTCATTAGAACTTTGCTTAGGTTATCTGAAAATAACAATGAGATGCTTAAAGACATATTTAAATGCTTTATTGGCTCTGGGCCATGAATCTGTGGTCTTTACCAAAATCAAAGCTTGCAGCAAGGAGTATTATCTCATACAAGAAAAACCTTTTACACCTGATTTACACAAGGTCACTCTGTCTCAGAAAAAAAAGCCCTAAGAAAAGCTGTAAAGGTGGAAAAAACCCATAAGATTATTACAGGAAATATTATGTAGTTAAACCTTTTTCACTTAGAAAATACTGAGTGGGAGTCTAGTTTTGAAGGTTTTGTGAAGGTTGCAGAGAAGATAAATGGGGAATTTCTAACATTTTAAAGCTAAAATACAGCCACCAAAACTGATTCATAATTTCAATAACCAAATAAACTGATTCATAGGGTTCAATAACCAAATGAAATATTTTTAATGTGTAACACTAACTCTGAATGCATAGGGTCAGCCTATTAAACTAGAGTAAGATCATGAACTACTGACAAGAAACTGTTTGCAGTATGTAGTTGATGGTCTTCTCTGTGTAGTTGATGGGCTTTAGTTTGCCCCGTGTGGGTCCCACAGACAATTTTTTCACACTGTGCAGGGAATTGTCTTTTACATCAGCTGTCTGCCATGTGCAGAGTGAAGGGCAACAGTCTAGCTGGGGTATGAAGAGAATTATGGTATTTGCATGAGACTTTCAGAGTCAGAGAAAGGACTCTGGACAATGTTATTTACCAACGTAAATAAAGTCAAGCGATAACAGTGACATTAATAATTACTCCTTATGCTGCTTGTACCCCTTTTTAGCCTGACTTTGGGGCTGTTGAAACAAGTTCTCTACAAGAACTAGAAGGTGTTGAGTTATAGAAGATATTGATCCTAAAAGGTCAACTCTATATCCAATCAGGAGTTTGTGTTTGAAAAATTTTGCCTGTTCTTGTCATATCGCACCTGAGGGTAGGCAGTGAATAACCCTGTTTTTTGTTGTAGAGCACCACTATATTGAGCTTCTTTATTGCATGATCCAAGCTTTAACTCAGACATTTTGAACCAAACTAACACAAGAATAGTTGTCTTAGTGTCATGGGGGGCCACTTGTGTACATAAGGCTGAGTGTTATGCATTAGGGATGTGAACCAAGCTACTCATGAGATAAAGAGGCTATAAGACAAACCACAACACTTGTCTTCAAGTGTAAGTTACTGACCTTTTTTATTTAGCAGTTAGAAGTATCCATAGAAACCAAATATTGCAGAGACAAGAAGTAAATATGTGTTCAAGGAGAAATTAGATAATTATAGAGGTATGAGAAAAGCAATGGCTGAGACAGAACTTTCATTCTGGAATCCCCTAAACACATATCTGTGGGAAGATAGGATATTTCAGAGGAAAAGTCACTCCATGAAAACGTTTCAGGACTATTTTCCTGGAAAGTGTTTGAAACACTGACAGAGATCTCTGATCTGATCTAATGATAATAGACATAAGAATCATTGAATGTCAAATAAAAAATCTATTTCTGACCTTTGTCTTTCAGAATTTTGCCTTCCCCCCCCCATATTTAAATCTGCAGAATTCACCTGAACTTTGTATTTTTTGAGCTTTGCAATGGTTCATTCAAAAATTCTCAAATCATATCATGCTTTAATTCCTTTGAACACATCTTTTTTCTGCCAACTAAATATTAAAAGCAGATTGCATTGCCCTTTTTTAGTGCCAAGAAAGTTAGCAAAAATAATACCTAAACTATCAAATATCCCATTCCTTCCATGATGCATTTAGGCTAATGACTACTGAAGATGTGCTGTCCTTCAGTCGTTCAATTAAATTATCTCGTTTGTTTGTTTGTTTTTCTTTCACCTTTATGTTGTAGCACTTTGGCACACATATTTGCTACTCTATAGCACAAGATGCATTTATTCTGCTTTACACTTTGCACCTCATGTTCTAAGAATCACAATTTATTTCTCTTGAAAAGCATTCAATTTGCACAATTACTACAGCCTATTACTGTGGTCTTTCATCATGTCACATGACAGTCCATATGGTACTGTGTGGAGAAAAGCTATCCTGTTTAGAAATATCAAGAATTCTTTTTTGCACTAGCTCTAAAATGTTGGCAATACCTCAAATCTTAGCTCAAGCATGTCCTACTAAAAAGTAACATAAAAGCCTTCAGATTAGAAGCAGAATTCCACATTCCATTTGCTGTAAGGGTAACACTGATTAGTGTGTTATGAGTTCAGCTCTTCACAGGCTCTACATAGGCTGTCCCTTAATCTTGTAGTCTTGCCTTCCTAATTTAAGTTTGATTTAGTGAGAATTCTTCAGTCAAAATGCTGTGCTGACAGAAACAAGCCAGCAAATGAGCAAATACCCAAACCCTTGACCTGTCACACAAGTTTTGAAAAGGAAATATGATTTTAGAAGGTAGATGTAGAATGAGATTGGACAAGGTCTTAACAGAACAACTTGCTGAATATTTTTCAAACATAATATTGGATAAATATCTTGATATTCATATTTAATAATAGATTTTTGCTAAAATTTACATTGAATTGGTTAGATTGTCTATCAAAACCATAGAATCACAGGATAATGGAGGTTGATAGACATATCTGGAGGTCATCTGGTCCAAGACACCTACTCAATCAGTGGCACCTAGAGCAGGTTGTCCGGGACCATGTTCAGACAATTTTGGAATATTTTCAAGGATGGAGACTCCACAACCTCTTTGGGCAATGTGTACCAGTGCTCTGTTACCTTCACATCAAAAGAAGTGTTTCATTATGTTCAGATATAACCTCCTGTTTGTGCTCATTGTCTCTAGTCCTTGAGACAACTTGTCCATAACTCAATGCTGTCTTCTTTACAACCTCCCTTCAGATATTTATACACATAGGTGAGTTTCCTTCTAAACCTTCTTTTCAGACTGTCCAGTCCCCTCTCTCAGTCTTTCCTCATATGACACAGGCTCCAGTCCCTTAATCATCTTAGGGACCCTTTGCTGGCCTCTCTTGAATAGTTCCAAATCTCTCTGACACTGGGGAGTTCATAACTCTAGATTTCTGTATACTTTCTTTTCATATTTGAGTTTTGCCATGAGCTCCATGTTCATCCACACAGACTTCTTGATATTTTTGCCTGGCTTCCTGCTTGTTGGCATTGATCTTGAGCTTGAAGGAGATCCTTGAATAAAACTAGCTTTCTGGACCTCCTTTCCTCTCCAGGGTCAATGGTCTATGTTCCTTTCATGGTCATGATTATTTCATCCAATGTTTTTTGCAACGTTTACTTCATCCATGTTTATTAACCATCAGATGGTCCAAGTTAATTTCATGAACATGATCTTGTAAAAATATCTATCTTCTATAATTTTTGAAATTACGTTGTATTTTTTAATAATAGGCTTGAATTTCTTTTTCTGGTTAACAGGTAACTAAGTACTAAAGAACTATTGACTATATAAAACTTGTATTTTATTAAAACCTGCTCTTCTTTCTGTTATTCACACTGCATACATGCTTTAAAGAGTAGCTCAGTGATTCATACAGAACTAATTAGTAGTTTAATACCACATGAAATTCAATAGAGAGACCTTAAATTTACACCACTATGTGTGAGATCAGAATTTGGTTTTTGATATTTGTCATAAAGAGCAAGTCAAATGGCAGCCTTACACCAACCTAATCTAAAGATAAAAAGCGTTCATTCCAGTCCACGATTTCAATACTAAAGCAGTGCATGGGGAAAGGTCATCACAATTAAATGCATAATGTAAAACTGAAACTCTGAGCAAGTGTTTGTGCTTCTTCTCTATCTCAAGATTTATGTGATTGACTCTTAATTGGAGACCTAGGGTTTCGTTTCACAGCTTGGGCAGACAGGCTATTAGATCTCAAATGAACAGGGAGGAAATAGCAATACTTTGTGTGCATGTAACAAAGAATTAAGATACTTTTTGACCTTCTGTGATGATTAATTAAGGAAAAAATGAGTTTAAAATGCAGAAATTCAATACATTTGGTATAAGAGCTGTGTATTAGTTTATGCTGGCAAACTGGACAAAACTAAGTCTTTGTTTTAACACATGTCCACATCACCACATATGGACATTATGGGAATGGATGGATGGATGGATGGATGGATGGATGGATGGATGGATGGATGGATGGATGGACGGATGGATGGGGAACACTGGCGTTTCAGCAAACTGATGGCCCTTTCTTGCTGGCCTCTTTATTTTGACTATAAAATTGCTGCTTAATATAAAACTTTGTTGTGAATTTAAGTCTCTTTGGATACCCCTGAATGTGGAAATATAAATGATTGCTTAGTTATACTTAGTAATTAATATAAGGCTGGATGACAGGAGTTCATTGATCTGCCAAAACTTTGAGACTGTGAGCACCTTCAAATATAGTTGCTTGTATCCTACCATCCAAAGCCCATCAAGGTGAATTATACTGCCAGCCAAACTGGTGGATATTGCAAATCTTCAAGGCCTTTCTGGATGGCTGGTGTCTCTATCCATGTTGATGGGAAAAGAACCTCACTTTGCAGAGTGAAGATTACCTTTGCAACTATGTTGATTGCACTGTACAATAAAAGCAGAGTGGATAAATAAATAACATCTTACCATATTGTGACATATTGGGAGATCCTACAAGGTTTTTTGTCTCCTTTCTTTTCATTTTTCTGAAAGAAAGTTGATTTCATTTCTAGGGAGCACAACTATGAGGCATAATATGCACAATCTCAGAATGACTTTTCCCAACTTATGATAAAAGAAGAAAAATACCAGCAGCTACAGACTACATCTGTTGTAATGTAATGAGGCCCTCACAAATCAGGCGGCCTGGGGCAAACGGCTTATTTTTCTTGCTCTTTTCATATGTAAGTAACTTCTTTCAGCTCAATAACTGAGCTTCTGGGCTTTTACTTTTTATGTCTTTCATTTGGTTTCTGAGGCTTCTATTTTCTTTTACCATATTCCAAGGCCAATAAGATAACAGCTTCCAGAAACATAATGAGCAAACTTCTCAGCTTTGCATTTGCTAAACTGCAGTTGGTGATACTCAATAGAATATTAAACTGGGGAGTTATTATTCCACTATATCATCTCCACTCTTCAGATGAGACACACAGACACAAAAAGAAGCATATCGTTGTGGCAACTGAACTGTGGGTGGATAAGCACAGTTAGACAGTGTGCAGCTGAAATCTAAATCCATCAATCAAATAAAATTAAAACTATAGTCAGCACCTTGTGTCATACTCTCTGTGAAGAGATAATCAAACCATTTGCTTCAGGTGGGAAGAAGGCAAGTGTGATCAAACAATCTTGTGTTATTGATCCAGTGCAATTCCGAAAACAGCCCCTGCAGTGTAATCTCTACAATTTGATAGATTGCATTAGTAGATACACTTAGACCAGTGAGATTGCCTTCTATATCAGATAAGTAATAGAAATTAAAAGTAAAATGGCAACATTCTTTAAAGAAGGAAAATCATAGATTGGAAAATACAAAAATGTTACGTATGTGCTTTTCACCAGTGGAGTATCTGAATGCATCACTATTTTGAGTTTGGGTAGACCTCACACTTTTGGGTAGAATAGTGCTTTGCAGATGAGGGAACTGAGGCTTAACAATCCCCATCAGGCCATGTAGCCTCTCAGGATGCCTGCATCAAAAAATGAACTGACTTTCTAAAAAGCCAGGATATACAAAAAAATTCCTTTTTCAATAATCCCTTACTAACAGGAACAAGGAAGTTATAAGGCACAATCAGGATTTCTGGTAATTTTAAGACAATATTAGCAAGGAAAAATCTAAATGATATAATTTCATGTTTAAGTGAAAACATCAGTAAACTGAGCTCACAAGACATTCAACAACCAGTGTATAGACACTCATACATCTCTAGGTTAAAATATGAATTGCAAGTAGACTGGGAAAAATGATGCCACACACAGTTCTGCTGAGTTACCTTGCTATATGAATGGTGTAATTTGACAGAGCTTAGATAATTTTTTGTAGAGCTCTGCTGCTTTATGTAAGATGAACAATTAACTTTTCAACTTCACTGACTTTATATTTTATTTATTCACTGACTTAATTTATGTCATGAAGTTCATGGCATCACTGGACTTTCAAAGTTGAAACTCTAATAAAAGCTACTCACTTTCATATTCTGTGCATTTGCAGCCATGAAGAACAGCAGTTAAATTTTTTTTTTCATATTGCAGTTACTTCACATAGGCATTTATTGTGTATGACAATATCTCAGATGGGTAAATCAGTACAATTTAATTTGGTAACTCATGGCTGTAAGGGAAAGAATATCTGCAGTCAACTGTTTCTTTCAGTTTCATCAATAAAAGGACTTTAATTTTAATCTGAATAGAATCTGTCTTCTCATGTTTTCCATATCACCTCCTTATTTTAGAGACTGAAGTTCAGATGACCTCCCTTTTAGATTAGACCTGAGCTGCACTTGTTTGTCCTATTAGTGAACACTGAAACAGATGAAACTGAAAGGGAACTGAGACAGTAAATAGTTTTAAAATGGCCCAGTAACCTCCATAAAATTCTTGAAACTATTGCTATATTTTTTAAATCCCATATCCTTCCACCTTTTTATTTTTTCTTTCTAACATTTGGTTTTAAATAGGTGTATATTTGACATAGAGGGAAGGGACTTTCAATGCTTATGTGACAAATTCATCATCACGTTTACACCACTGCAGGCTGCCTCCCCATTGGCCTGACCTGAGGCTGAAGAGAAATTCTGAGCATGTACTAGATCAAAATCATCTTGAGTTGTGCAATCATTTCACGTGACTAAAACAAAAAGGAGAAAACCTTTGGAAGAGTGAGCCATGCTAAAAGAGGAGCTCAGTGCAAGAGGAGGTGGTGTGAGGAATTTTTATAGAAAACCTGGAAGCTGGGCATGGGAGGATGCTGTCCAGCTGTCTGCAGGTTCTGTCCTCGCAGATACATGTGGCAGTTGCAGATCTTAGGGACACAGAAAACCCTAAAAACAGCTGTGGGGAAGCAATACGCTTTCTGATGCTACTTTTTGTGTGCCTTTTGCAGGACTGCTGATACTAAGGAGCTGTTTAAATCCTCATTCTGTATTTCACAAGAATGTGCTTGTGAGGAACATTTCCTTGTGATGGGCATACTGGAGACCAACACTGAAAATTTCTATTAATTTAAATATTTTTATGCTGTCATTTTACTTACTGTCCTTCTCTGCAATTCCAAGCTTCTATTTTTGTCACTTCTTCAAACCCTTTTCTGCATTTATCAAGCCATATTTCTTCTCTAATGCTGTTACGTTAAGCAATTTCCTCTGTAAAGCTAAATTTGTCTTCTATGGCAGAACAAATGAGGATGAACATGTATGGTAAATTCAGAGAAGATTCTGAGATCACATCCTCATGGGAAAAGCTAAGCTTTTCTCTTGGATTTTGCTATCAGATAATAAAGTGAATTGAGAGATAAGTTTAGTCCTTGAAAATGCACCATTTGGAATGGGCAGAGTAAAGAATATAAATGAAAGATTCTGTGTGGGAGATTTCAGACTCCACTGATGATCCAGAGTCCTGTCCTTGCTTCCCTACAAACGTGTCAAAAGGTTTTGCATAGTAATGATATAGTATAGTAAAATAAACTTTGCTTTTTTTTTTTTTTTTTCAGTTTCAAATGCAATTATTCAGCGTGCTCTGGACATCTTGCCAATCCACTTGTGTGGAAGGCCTGCTAAAAACTGTAGTATACCTCTGTAGTTGAATCAGATAACTGAATCAGATCATGTTCTCAGTTTGCAAGGAGAAATTTCTGCCAGTTTTTGTGGCAAAAACTGCTTAAAAAATACATGATATACATGATACATGCTTAAAAAAATATATGATATGCCAACAGAAAATATTAATGAGTTACTTAAGCTAACAACTAAGCTTTCTTGGGGGAGGAAAAGAGTGTGAAGTTTCTCTTCAGCTTTTCTAAGACTGGCTCTGAACATCTGTCGTAATAGAATGCAACAGTGATAGACCATTTAATTGATCCCATTTAACATTTTTTACCTCTCCAGTATGTTTTATCTGGCCTGTGGTATTCTATTGCTGCTTTAACTAGAATAATCTTATATAATGTGCTAGCCCTAGCAAAATACTGATTTGTGTAAAAATAGCCTTACCTTGAATTGATGAATGCAAGGTTATATAAGTTGTTAAATGTGGGATAATTATTCTACCACAGGATCATCAATGGCCACATGTGCTTCACATAACTGAATGGCAAGATATAAACTCACTGTGTTAAGAAAAAGTCTTTAATGAGCTCTTAAAATTTTAATACCTGAACTGAAAATGTGCACTGCACACACATCAACTAAGGACAAAACTGTTAAACTTAGTATCAAGGAAGTCTTCAAAAGAAGAGGTAACACACGAAATAATTGGCTAATTCCCTGAAAAATTTCAATACATAAGTGCAAAGCAGAGGAAAGAAGTTGCCCTTCCCTCACAGTTCTGCTATTGCAACAGGCCAGTGTGAATAGCAACTTGGCCACACCACCTCCCAAGGAATTTGCTTTTGGGAGGTTCATCATTGAATAGAGAGGAATGGAGAAGGTATGTATGAAAAATCAGAAGAAGCACAAAAGATGTGATGATTCAACAAAACTAAACTCGCAGCTTTGCCTATTTACAATGGTGGTCTGTTCCTTATTTAATCACAATCTGCGCAGCAAGCAAGCATATGGGCTGGGGGTGAGGGGGGGCATCACTTGGCATCTACTGACTAATTTGATATATAGCACATTTTCCCTATCTTACCAATACATATGATGTTGAAAATTATTTGAAAATTAATGAGGTGAAAACTGACCTTTTTTTTTTTTTTCATTTCTTGCAAAGTATGCAGTTCACTGCACCTGACCGGGGGCAAGGAAAGTATGAAATAATTGCAAAATTCTTAAGGGCATATTTTCAACTTGGTAATCAGAAAAGAATATTATTAATCAATTACATTTACTGCTGGAATGCACTAATGTTACAGGAAAAAAAGCAGAGAAAATATTTGGAAAATGACAAAATCTTCTAAGCACATTTCTGATTCATATTGACCAGCAACACTGCATTAGAGTAGCTTCAAGTGAAAACTGCCTGACCATTTTGCCAATCTGCAGAAAGTCTAGTTCTGCTCCAAAAGGGACGAAATTTTGGAACTGAATTAGAAATTAAAATTTGTAAATATTATATTTAGACAAATTCAATAAATACAAACATTTTTAATTAAAAATTTTGCACAAATTTATTTTCAAAATTTCAATTTTCCATCCATTTCCCAAAGCTGATAGTGTCATTATGTTATTTTAAAATAGTGGCTTTTTTTTCTAGTGCAATATCAACAAAAACATTCTTGAAGTCTTAGGTGAGGTCAAGACAAGTTTTTAACAATACTTAGTCATGACACTGAAAGTGCAACTTAATCTGGTGAAATTTGTTCATTGTGTGTACATTAGCCTTGGAATTAAATGTGATGTTCAAAATACATGTAGAAAATATGAGTAAAGGGCTATTTTTTCAAGCTCAAAAATCTTTTTAATATTTCTTTTCTATATATATTTTCATAAAATGGTATTTGATCTGTGGTATACATGTATCATAGAAATTAAAACTAGTGATGAAAAAGTATTAGAATCAACTACTCTGTTAACATATTAACACTTTAAAAATATAACTATTTCTAGTGTTTTGTGTATCTTGGATTAAAAAGGAAAAAAAAAAGCAATGCAACAAAGGAAAACTATTGTGTCCCACTTAAATGTTAGTAAAGAGTGATTCAAAACTCACCAACAGGAAGGCATTAATGCTAGTCCACCTATATCATATTCTATGACAAGCACAACTTCTAGTGTCCACACATAATCCTTCCACCCTTGTCAATACAGTACATCCCTTAAGAAGAAGGATACCATAAGGTTTTGTCATCAAGTTGTTGATCGGATCTTCAGTTTACAGCTTCTTTCATAAACCCTTTATATTATTCCTTGTTAAGTGTTTAAGAGCCAGACTAAATAATTCCTTTTTAACTGAAAGTTTTAAATATATAGAAATGATTGCTACATGCACCTGCATCTATTTGCTGAAATAAACAAGAAAAGAATATATGAAATTTTTGTTATTGATTCTGACTGCAATTTTTTTGTGAGCTTTGGCCATTTTAATAGTAGTGAAAGCAAAAAAGGGGCATCTGCCAGAGAATATTGTGAGTGGCAACACATGTCAAAGACAAGACATCTTGTGGAAGACGTTTTCTTCTGGAAGGAATCTTAGCAGTCCAGAATGACATTTTTATACAATCATCTCCCTTTGTTAATGTCTTAAGTCTGAATGATACTTCTTGAAATTCACTTCCCTTTTTTTACTGAATGCTGCAATTTTTTCTTTTACTTGCCACAAGTATCTATATTTCCAGCTCCAATTATTTAATTATTAGGTCTATTATATGACAGATATAATTTTGTGGAAACAGATTACATTTAATTATTCAAGCAATGTCTACTCATTATAATCTTCTTGAAAATGCAGATGGAAAATCCTTACAAATTTGTAGTAGTGTGCTTTAGAAAATCAGCCTGTTAAGCTCTTCACTACTGTGCACATGAGGTATTTTAAGTTCAGGGACATTGTGTTCTGTCACTTGCATCTGAAATGAAGTGTAAACCTTTAGGCAGGGACCAACACCTTTTACACCTACAAAGCATGGCAGAGACCCTTGATCAAAACTAAAGAGGAAAACAAACAGACACTGTATCTGCCTGTAAATAGATTAGGTGTCCAGGTATCCTGAAAACAGTTCTCAAAAGGTATTTTTTCAGAGAGCAGTGAAAAGAAGAACCTATCATGCCACCACTAGAGGTACTTCTCACTGAAATGAGTTACCCAGTGGTCAACACATAGCAAGTCAAGACAAGACTGATTCTTTCCACCTTATTTAGGCACAGAAACAGATAGGATGGAGACTTGCAAAACTTGTTCACTGTGCCTGGAAGAAACTACAGGACCCACATACAGTGTGTGCATGGTGAAGAGCTGACTCCATGGGATGAGCTGCAGGCTCACCTCACTGCAATTGAAGGCATCTCTTCCTCTGTTGTTTTGGGCAGGCCTTTTGGGTCAGGTTATCCAAAGCAAGTAAACTGGTAAATGTTGCAATGCTGGCAAGTGTTAGCAAAATGAAAAACAGAAAAATGAACCTTGGATTTTTGTTAAAATATCAGTTCAAGGAGAAAAGTTGGGAAACTTTCAAGCATAGCTGCCACTCATAAGCCATAGTGTCTTCATTCCCATCTTCACTAGATTTCTGAAATGCTTCTGCGTTGTATGATTCTACCCAAACTCACGGCAGTTACCTTAATAGGACAAAAGACCTTGTGAAAAACAGAGACTGCAAGAACTGCTTTCAATGTCTGAGAATGAAAACAAAAATATGTCTGGCAATATGCCAGAATTATTTGTCCCTAAGTGGTACTGAAGACAAGCCAAAAAATGTGGCCACTTTGATCTGAATGCAAATATTATCACACAGCTCTCACCATAACTTTGCAAAAGATGGAGTCATGCCCATGGGAGCAAAGACATCATCCAATGGCACAAATGCCATGATTTTTTCCATTTTCCCTAACAGAAGATAGAAAGCAGAAACTACTGTTTTGACTGCACGGGTTTTAAAAACAAAGGCAAAATCTTGCTCACTGGGACTGTATCTGTTATTTCTTACTACATCTCTGTCCTGCAACATGTCCACTTCCCCCAACTTGGACAAGTGCAGTGAGGCCGACTTGTGAGTGCTGGGCATTTCAGCTGACCACTTGCATTCAGCTCTCATTTTTGGCTCGCCACTTTAAAATTGTATTAAGGGATTTTCTAGCTCATAGTCTGTGTGCTCAGCATGTTTCAGGATGGACTATCAGAACTAAATCTTGACAAACTTACTGGCAAATCCTCAGAAGAACAAGTAATACTTTTCCCCACCGCGCTGTTATATTCTTGCATTTCTGATAGCAACTACTCACTTCATCACAGTTCAAGGTGACATTTCTAAAGGAATCAGTAGAAGTTGAACCCAAACAACTGAAGGTGGAATAGCTCCAAATTGCCTTAGTCTCAAATTGAACCACATTTACCTATCATTTATGTGGCACAGTCAGGTGACCCTTTTTCCTAGCCCTGCAATCAGAAAATTATTGACCTGCAACACAATAGGTTTCACTCCATATCACTGAAATGAACAACCCCTTCAGGAAAGGGTTGGTTGGAGGTTTTGTTTTTTTGGTTTGTTGGTTTTTTGGGGGTTTGTTTGTTTGTTTTGCGGGTTTTTGTTTGTTTGTTTGTTTGTTTGTGGAGTTTTTGGTTGGTTTTTGAGTAATTTCAGATGGTTCACTGAAGTAAGAATCCTGAATTTAAAGATGAGGACATTAGGCATAGAAGTGTCAAGTAACCTGTTAAAATTAACTATCTTCCAGCTTTCGAAAGCCTTTTTTTTCAATACTGCATTGTAATGAGTTTATGTTTTGGTTTACAGTATTGGTAGCTCTTTGGAGACTTCTGTACCTAGGGTGCTTTTCTTCCACGGGAGATATGTACCTAAGTGCATGCACACAGTATTGGTTTGCTGCTTTTCACTTCTCAGTAGAAAAGCACCTTGTGGAGATCATCCCAGTTTCCATTTATTTGTTTGTTTGCTTTTTTATTTTAAAGCTCATGAGAAAGTAACTCCCAGACATGTGAATTTTATACAGTAGAAGGTAGGTGAGATGAATCCCATGATGACTTTAGTTCCTATTCATGAAACCAAAAACTTTCTCCACTTTTTCTTCCTGTTTTTTCTCTAGAATTTCTACCAACAAGTAAGATACAGTTCCTAAACTATAGTGGTATTTAGTGTAATAAGACACAATTTCAATATGTGTTTTTCACAGTGTGTATCAATTAGAAAAAAATATTTCAGGGAAGAAATAATATAAAGAAAAAATAAAACTAAGAAAAATAAATGTTAAGGCTTAAGACAGTAATTTTTAACTATCACTGATCTGTGCATATTGCAATGTGCCATCCTTGGTGCAGAAACATTTGTCACAAATTTTAGCATTGAGATGCTGCAGGTTGTTGTTCCCTTCGACACTGTAAATTAGTTCTAACATGATCTAGTAGTTTCCTAGGAAACAGATTTAGGAAGAAAGTGTTGGTGATTGTGTACGGTCTGATTTGGACTTTTGATTTTAGGGTGAGGTTTTTTCACATTTTCAGAGATTGAAACTACATTTACACTGCTAAATGTCAAAGAATTTTCAAGTTCTTCTTGGCTTTCATATTAGTTTGCGTATATCATACTATACTACAATTGACATAGTAAGAGAGTAAGATTTTTTAAAGACAGTTAATAAACTGTACAACCCTGTGCAGCTCATTGAGCAGCTCATTAACAACAGTCTGACAATGACACTGATTTATTCTTCCTATGAATATTCATGATCTCACAATCTTTCTTACAGCTTTGGCTGATCTATTAATAAAAACCAGAGATTCCTATTATAAAAACTCAGGTGATAAAAGATGTGTTGCATTCAGCTTTTCACCTGTGTCATGTTAAATTCTGGTGATTTCAGCACACTTCCTTAGCCAAAGTGAATAAGATCTTCTCAAAGAAATTCACACATTATCTTGACCAATGTGGCTTATTATAGAACTCATTCCCACTTTACATGATTTAGAGAAACTAAAATTCTTATGCTATCACAGGTTATTCTGACAGTTAATAAGATGTTGAACATAAAAATTTCATGTGAGAAATGCACATCATTTAGATATTAAAGTGCATGTATTACACCTGTTATTGCTTTTAAAAATCTGAAACCTTATATTAATTCATCAAAGTTTTGCAGTCAAACAAATAGAAGAATTAGCATTAGGAAAAGTGAAATATGATATCCTATACATTTAAAGTAAGGTTTTGAGTACTTGATAATTACTCAGTTCACAAAACTCATTTTCTTTATAAAATTTCTTTACTCTGCTTGGCTGTCTACTTTCATGAACTCACTATCTGCACCCAGCATGGTTAATGTGTCTGTAATGCATTGAGACAACAGGCTAAGTAATTGCCATAAAATGGCTTAGTTGCCATAATTTAAATTCAGTAGATTCCTAAAATAGCTTCCTAAAAATGTTAGTGAAACAAAGAAGAAAGGCCAAAAAAGTGTATTGCCATATGTTGAAAAACCTGTACATAGCTTTTATTTACTTTATCACTTGCCAACAATATGACTGTGCAAAATGTATGGTAATAAAAATATATAATTCAAGACTCATTATCACTATTTGGAATTTCAAATAATACAAGAAATTATTGGCTGGGAATTACCCAAAAATATTGAAAATTTTCTGCTTCCTTTCTTTTTTGTCATTTATCTTGACATTTGGGAGATTTCACACAGCTCAAGTGTCCATTGTTATGTTTTTATCTTCATTTTCTCCTCAGTATCAGCTTTTCACAAGTTTAACTAAGCAGTTTTGAATAAAAATTTCCAAACATAGTGTCTATGTGATATTATTTCATTTTCTTAAAATGTACTAATATATTTATAGGGTTTCTGAACTTTAGTGATAAAATGTTTAGACTTACTGAAAACTATAATTTTAGGGACTATACATTTATTCTGGTCTGTAAATCTGTGCAAATAGAATTTTTTTTCCCTCAGAAATGAAACTTACAGAGATTTAATGAAACAAAGAACTTGCTTAACGCAACCTTCGATATACTTTTGTTAAGAAATGAAAATGAAGTGAGCTTATTTTATTTTTATATAGTACATTTTAATTTTAATGTAAAAATAATCTCCAAGGCTTAGTTCTATTATACCTTTGGTTATACTCTGGATTTACCCTTAGGTATCTGCAGTACAGGACTGTGAATCATCTTCCACTGTAATATATGATGGATAAATTTCATTCAAAAAAAAATAACTGGTATGTTTCTTCCACAATAATCTTTTACAGCTATTTCACCTTTCATGACTCCAATTCCCTTAAAAGCACCAAGAAAATTAAATGCAAAGAAAGTAAAAACAAAACTAGTGTGAGTGCAAGATCAAGAGGTGGAATGTATAGCATATTAGAATATAAAGGCCAGGAAATAAATTACTGGGGTTTTTTTTAGTACAGCTTTAACTTTGTGTTATTCCATATACATGTCTTTTTATATATAAATTTCAGTGTTTTTCAATTTATTTGATATCACCACCATACATACATAGGACAATGAACACACCTAAGAATTATTATATTTTTTTTAGTTTTTTATTTTCCATCTTCAAAAGTGTATTCCGTTTACACATACAACTGGACATATATGCTGTGCATGTGAACCACACCCACTAAGAAAATCCACTGTGTGGGGTTTGATTGAGTTTTTTGAGCTAAAAGGGAATCAGGTTTTTGTATCAGAGTATGCTGTTTATCACTTTTATGGAAAGGGACAGAGCTCCTCCTAAAAGCTTTTGTTTGGCTCCAACATTCCACAGGCAGCAGGGCTGGGCAAGGCACTCCTTGTCCCAGCCATTCCTTCTCTTTTGCCTCCCCAGCACAAGGATGGACAGAGTCACAGACACCATCTGAGTGTCTTACCGAGATGTCTCAAGTTGCAGTTTTGTCTGACCAGCTAAGTGCCAAAAACTGTGCTCACTGTAGTCTCATGCCAGAGAGTCTCCTCCTATAATCAAACCCACTAAAAGAGCAGCAGGGTTGTGTCCAGTGGCATTAAGAAAAGCGCGCTTTTTTTTTTCCTGAGGACTTAATTCCATCCATCAGATAATTTTTGGAATTATTCCCATTTTTCAGTCTGAAATTTCTTTTAAGTGAAAGACAGCACGTCATTTTCACTTTTCCATTCATCTCCCTCTGCCATCCTCTTTTCCCTACTCTTTCCCCTCTTAATTCATACAGAGAAATGGGTTTAGAACTAAAGGTCAAAAGGGTAAGTACTGGATATATCAGAATTAAATTTAGCTGCTGCTGTCTTTCCCTTCCAGAGGAGAGTAATGTTATTGTACATTAAATTACGATGTTAGCTTTTGGGTTTGTTTTACAATTGTTCATTTTTAAAGAAAAAATATCGAATAAGATGATGATTTATCACATGTAAACATGTATTTTAGACAATAATTAAAATATGCCCTTTAATGTAATGATCTGCACATCAGAGAATAACTTTTATTCTCTGCTTTTTATTACTAGTAAAATCAATTATTCAGAAAAATGACATTAATTACAATTAGAAATACCATACTTGAAGATTTAGTTCATTAATGCAGGCTTCCACAAATGTAATAATGGACTGAATTGCATTTATTCCAGAGTTACCCTTTTTAACAAAACTCCAATCTGATTTTCTGTTAACAATATCTTTAACAATCTAAGAAAGACTACAGACTAGAACCTCATGCCCTATGAGATAAGAAAGTTATTTGTTCAGGTGTGTGAGTGGAAAATAACCCAACATATGAATTGACTGCAGTATTTCTGTGAGTCAGCTTTATGAAAGGGATTGCTACTAAAAAATTCTTTCTTCTTTTTATAGGTAACATATAATGGAAAGAAATCAACAGTTACAGCTGCTGAAAATCAGATTACATCAAATACACCTCTTCTACTATCTTCAGAAAAGACACTTTATTTTTCCACTTACAGTTCTGGGAAGAAGATAGTCCCTGATCTCATCTGCACCTTACATTGGACCTTTAGCAGCAGTACTGAAGAGTGACATTAAGTGCTGTGGAATTCATAAACTTGATGTAACTTACTCTCTGAAATACATTTAGGCATAGATAGTTTTCTTGTTACCTTGTAGAACATTAGGAAGCTTGTCTGGTTAGCAGGGTGAGAAAAAAAAATAGAGATTTCATAAAAATCTCTGGACTCTCAATAAAATTATTAGAAAAACTTTTTTTTTTTTATCCAATCTGTTTATCCTCCTGTTTACTTCCTGACATAACAACTGCTATAAAAACGAAAAGTTAGCTGAGTGAATGTATCTAATCTATCTACCAAAAACATGAGGAATGACACAAACACTTTCTATCACCCTTTTTGGGAGATATAAGAAATGTAGATGTATTATCTTTCTGTGAACACTGAAAGGGAAAAACCTTCCAAACACACTGGTACCACCTCTAGGTACCTTTACTTAAGAAAACTCTTTCTTTCTCTCATAGACAATAACTGTTCTAGAACAATCTTTTAATGTTCTTGGCTAATTAAAACTCTCTTGAGTATTAGTATTTTGTTCTTTTCTGCTTTTACCTTTTCTTAGTAAATTGTCTTGGGTTTCACTTATGTTAGGATTCCATTGGGTGTTGAAAGTAAATAAAAAGTTCAAGAGTTGACTGTGTTGCTCTCCTACCGTCCTCTATGTATGTTTCTAAAATGTTTTTGATGAGTTACCAATATGAATAGTGTTTCATTCTGCTGTAGCATTTTCACCAAGTACTCAATTATTTTTTAATCAAATTTAGGATTTAAGAGTATCCCTATGAGCAATCCAAAATACCCATCTAGCTCTGCTTCTTTTCAGAAAGCAGAGTGCAATATTCAATCTCAGTATTATCCTTGTATATAATAATCTTTGTGTTTGGTGGTCTACATCTGTGAGATTTTCAAGACCCATCTGTATCAATTGCTAAGCAACCTCATCTGAATACTCACTGACCCAGTTCTGAACACCTCCTGGAGTCCCTGTCACCCCAATGACGCTGTGATGCTGTGATTTCCTGAGTGAGAGCAGGACCCTGCAACTTCTCTCAGTGTAGTCTTTCCTTATGTTCTGAATTAAGGAGGAGGGTGGGGGGGAAGTCAAAGAAGAACTCCAGACCTTGCTGCTTAGTCAATCTCCTAGTTCTCCAAATTCCTAAATAATCATAGTTCCATACTCTCCTCTGCTATGAGTGACTTTCAAAAAAAATAATCCTCACATTTTGAAGATTTGTAAAGATCAATGCTAACCTTTTCCTCCTCTTTCTTTTACCACTACTAGGAGTAATGGTTTCAGATTATCTGTCTCTCCTTTGTTCCAGACTCAGGAAGAATAAGGAAGTGAAAACCTCTTCTTAATTTTCCATTTCTTCATTCTCTCTGATAGAGTGTCTGTCAAATTAATTTCATTTGATTTCATTTGTCTGCTCACTAATTTGAGATTTTTCCTGTCTTGCATTTCCTTAGATTCTTTTAAGAGCAATTAGAAATAAAAATTACATGTATGCCATACAAAAACAACTACTATAATAAGTTATCACAGCTTCCAGTAGCAAGCAACAAATTTGTTGAAAGTTTTTTTGAAGCCACTGTCTGAAAGAACAGGTAAGTAAGTACTAGGTATCATAAAAGTCAGGAAGACATTACTCAAGAATATCCAGCATAAATCAATTGAAAACAACATTAAATACCACTTCAAGCTTTAAAAACAGTCTAAGACAAACTCTTTGTTAGAAATCTATCATTCAAAGTGTAATTAGGTCTTGATATTCTTACATTTATCTAACATTATGATCCCTTGGGGAAATATGTGTGGTTTCATATCCTGACAAGGAATTCAAACAAATATCTCAAAAAAGCATATTAGAAAAACCATCTTTACAAAATGTATCTAATTTGTGTAGAACAAAAATCTCTGGGTATTTAATTGTAAAATTATTATAATCTACTTCAGTACTGTTACTCTTATCATGAACAGATTTTTCTAGAGGAAGAATCTTGTACAGTTCATGATACAGTTCAGGAAATTTCCTCTTTTTACTATTGAAATATTGAAGTCCAGGACAGGATATTTTTTAACTACAAATACTTTTTGTTTAAATAATGGCTTCTTTTTTCTCATGAAACCACTGTAGATCCCAGGTTCCTTCTTACTCACCTCCTATAGATTGGTCAGCCAACACCTCTGCTTTACTGACATCTGCATGAAAGGGCAGCCCTACGTTGCTTCACTGCTGTTGCTGCTGTTGTTTTTGGTGGTTTTCCTATACTTGCTTTAATTCTTTTACATAAATAAACACAAATGTTGAAATAGAACTCCATATACCTTTATTTGTACTTGAATACTGGGCACAAAAGTACTTTTTCAACAAAATATTGAGTTTGCTCTTGCTTTTGTGTATCAGAAATAAAATTCAGATGAACTGGAAGTAAATTATTTCATATGATGTTTGTGCTTGTGAAAATATTATTTTTCCCCTTTACTATCTCTTTGCTATTCTTAATTTTATGCTTTATAAGTGCTGAAATTCAATGAAATTTGAGACCATCTTCCTTATTTAGAATGCAGACGTAGAAATCTGATGACAAAAATAAAGGTGACTGAAGTCTGAGATCTTATAATTGTTCTAATCAACTGGTTGCATTTATTTTCTCTGTTGGGCGGTGACACTTTGCTAGGCCATTTTCTTCCCAACTTTTCATGTTCTAAATATTTTTCTTTCACTTTTCTAGCACAACTACAATGTAGAGCCATTTCTAGAGCCTTTAGGCTCCATATTATTGCTGAATTTGTGACATTGGGCTCAAATAGTGGAGTAAACATCCCTTTTTTTTTTTTTCCTTATTTGGATGGGGAAGACTTTCAGGCATTTTCCACGGACATTCTGCTTCCCAGAGTTTGCAGCTGGGCAGAAAGTGGAATGAGGAGATGAGTTCTATGAAGTATAAAGAGGTCAATTTCTTGCATCTACTACAGTCCAGTATTAAAGCTGAGAACTCAGGCCAGATCAAAACCAGATCCATGTTGCATTGACTACCTGACAAGTCCCACAGTGTCAGCTGTCCAAGTTTCTCATCAATTCTACCTCCATCTCAGAGACATAGCAAAAACTTACCACTTCTAGTAGCCAGTTCTATGTGAATCGCATATCCTTCTATTGACTTCAACTTCTTTTGACTACAACTTGTATCTTTCATTTTTTTGTATTTTTTTGCCCCTTCATGTCACTCACTATCTACATTCTAGAGGAAAAAGAATTACAGTGGCCAGGAGCACATTTACTTTGAGACTCTGCCAGGATGCTCCACGGTGTATCATTAAGATTTTACCAAAGGGCTTCTCCTCTGGCCAGCAGCACCCTCCTCCTGCATATGCTCAGGTCATTCAGATGTAGCCGGCATTTAGTTGCAGACTGAGGATTCTTAATGTGCTCCTAACAGAGAAAGCTTTAAATATCAGTTCAATTTAAAGAGGTAAGTTAGCATTCCTAAACTGTGAAGGAGAAATGATAATTCATCAGACAGAAGGGCACGTTTTTTCTTGCCTTCTTGTTTGCTCTTCTATTAGGAGCAAGCAAAGGTAGCAAATTGTGCCTTAAAACTCTTTGGTGTTTTTTGTTTGTTTGTTTGTTTTTTTTTTCTACTGTTAAATAATACCCACATTAAGAATGGCTCCAAGTACTGTAACACTGTGAGTGATACATCTCTTTTTTATTATTAGAAAGAGAAATTGTCTTTTTTTGTGGACTGCATTCACTGAGTGTTTTTCATTTGGTGTTTTCCCCATATTATTTATTAGCATTTCAAATATGCTCATAATAATAACTCAAAATCCATAATACTGTCATAAATGTAAACCAGTAAAGTTAAAGTTATCCTCTCACTTTTTGTTATACACTTTGCTGCAATAAATCAGCATTCCCTCCAAAAATAGAAAGTATACCCCATTATATTTCTCAGAAGTAGAAAAAGGCTGTGGTGCTACAATTATGTCTGTGATTCGTCCATGGCACTGGTCCTACTGTCTCAATTAGGTGAAAGTCTTTGCTCCATTGGGAGCTCTAAATTCAGTTTGGATATTAAAGGCTTTTTGCTCTCGGCGCAAAATTATTTGGTGGCTGAATTATTTAGTTGTAGTACACTGCTGCAAGCTGATTCTGAATATTTCGAATTGTTCCTGTTGACATTATTTTTCAACAGGTGATCTCTAAGTTCACAGTTCATTTGCACTTGTTGTCTCAGAGGTTGTTTTCTTGAACAGGCATTTTGTAAAAATACAGAAAACTAAGTAAGCCCATTCTCTACTGTGCTCTCGATTGTATATTCTCATAAAAACACTTATAGGCATGGACCCTTTTTTCCCCGACAATTAATTCCTGAATTCTGGTTCCTATGTCTACCCCGAAGTTTGTGCTTCTCTACAAATGAGAAATGTGATGCATGCTTTGAGTTTTGGTTTTTGGTGAGTTTTGTAGGTGGTTAGTCTTTAGGTTTGGTTTTTGGTTTGGGTTTTTTTTTACAGTACATTAATGCTATTTGTATTTCAGATCTGCCCAATACCTTCACTAGTCACTTGAGACACAACACAAGAATGAATTGCTCTGAACTGCCTTTCTGTTTCCTGACAGGTCTGCTTGAAAAGCAGCTTGCCTGAAGCTGAATTCATTGCTATTCCACTTATCTCCAAGTCAGCAAGGGACAGTTTTACAAATCTCTAACATAAGGCATGAAATGGAATTCAACAGCAACACCAATTTTCTTCTTTGTATTTGGCCCGGCCAAGTGAATGGAGGCTGACAGATTGCAAACACAGAGAGCACCTTTTGGGGTCTTTTCTTGAAATGTTAACTCTATTAAAATCAGCCAACCTGTGAGACAAACAGTAATCTCATAGACAATCACCTCTCCCTGATTTATTTATCTTTCACTGTAGATGCTTCAGAATACAACCTTGGGGTGAAACGCTATGTGAGTTGATTGCATTTACTGATGTGTGTGAGACATATTAGTCTTTCTTTTTTTGACCATTATGTCTCTAATAATATATTATTGATAATAAGTATTATTTAAATGAATATGCAATTAGCTTATGACCACTAAAAGGTATTCCATTTTCTCAAGGCAGAATGCTTCCCTGAACATTTCAGTGCGTAGGGACAGTCTCAAATACAATTTTCTAATTACAACATTATTGGTAGTAATTAACTTCCATGTCTGGGCTCCCACTTATATACTTTTGTGAACAGAAACCAAGTTTTTAGAGGATATATCTATATTAGTAAACTACATGGGAGCAGGGTCTCAATAGCACAATCATCTACATAACCGTATGATGAGAATGGTCCCTACTGTTGGTTTTCTACTGCCCCAAACCATGAGCAAGGGCCAAGTCAGTACTTGCACTAAACACCTTGGTACTGGAGGACCGTTCCCTTGCAGTACTTTGAGTATGGTCACCCTTGATCATTGAGAAATTTGGTTTAACTTTTTGCATGTGAGCTATGCCACATGCCCTCAGAGCCAGAGAAAGTGGTTTATCTCTATTTTCAGTCACATCAATGCAGTCAGAGGTTGCTTCCATGAGGTATGGCTTGGTATGGCCCTCCTGCTTGTGAACACAGCCCCAGACAACCACAACAGTCTCACCCATTCATGTAATAAGGTAAATGGATCATAGGGTCCAACTCCTGGCCCCATGCAGGACACACCAAGAATCACACTATGTGCCTGGGAGTGCTGTCCAAATGCTTCTAGAACATGAATACTCAGAAGCTGCCATTGCCCTCAGCCTCTATATGGGACATGAAAAGTATGGGGAAAATTTTCAAAACACATTCAGGAGCAGGTAAATCCATTTCTTTTTCTAGATTAATTTTTCTTTTGACAGTTAGACTGGAAATAACTCTCCATTAAAACCAATGAGAAGCCCTTTGTAAAAATCAGGGGCTAACATTAGCAAAAGGGACTGAGGCCAAAATGCAAAGCATAAGACTGTTTGGAGCTGTGATATTTTCTAGTATTGCAACAGAATAAGAGTCTGGTTATTGCAAGTTGCAGTAGTAATCCTTAATGAAATTTAACAATTAATAGTACAAAGTTTTTTTCTGCTATTTTCCTTTTAGTTTCATCAAAAAGACCAGATCAAGTGCAAACTGCTATTGTAGGGTTTTTAATCAAATGCAATTATATAATTAATTATACAATACTAAGCCATGGCACTCCTAATGATAAACATTTCTTCAGTGATCTCTAGCTCTTCATAGTGAAGACCAGCAAAGAATGGATTCCTATTAGGCATCTCAGAGCCCCTTGGGCTCTGTCATAGACTAATAAAATTTCACATGCTTGTACTGCTCTTGTTTTATCCTAACAGCTCCTTTCATAGTCATACTAAGTAAGTTAGGCTTATTCTGTTGAGGACAACTAGAAATTCTGAACGAATGCTGTAGCCAGCAAATGCAAACTTTGGAGTGCAGCAGTGTTATACATTCTGTTTTCCTCTATTACCAGTAAATTTCAGGGTAAGAAATTTCACTGTAGTTAAATTTCACACTGTTAGAAATTATATTGAACACTGTCTTGGTCAGATACCCTAGGAAATAAATGAAATTGTTGTTAAGCAGTCAATAGTCAATGCTCACACAGCTTGAAAGTGAACTGCAAGAATTGAAACTTCCTTTGTAATAAGTATGTTAGAGACAATATACTTCTTCTTCTTGGATAAACTCTTCTAAAATAAACAAGATGTATATTTCACATGCAGTAGCTTTAAAGAGTCATGGAAAGGCAGAGACAGCGAGTGAAACAAGAGGGAAAAAAGGAAAATTATCTGAAAGTAACAGACTCTTCTCAAAGTAATGCTTCCCAAATAACAAAATAACACAGAACATAATGACAAAAATTAAGTGTTGGATATCATAGAATTGGAGAATGGTTTGAGTTGAAAGGGACCTTAAAGGCCATCTAATTCCAACCTCCTGTCATGGGCACCTTCCACTAGATTGAGTTGTTCAAAGCCCCATCCAGTCTGGCCTTGGACACTTCCAGGGGTTGACAATTCTCAACTTCTCTGAGTGATCTGTTGCAGAGACTCAACACTCTCAATATCTTTTTGTGGCACATCTGTCATAGTTCCTGAATGACATGGCTTGTAGTAATGCTACTAGGGTGATCCAGGAAGAGAATTGGGGAACATCGTGAGGGAAAGTGAAAGAGAAATGTTTTGTAGAGCTATAGCTGTTGGGAGAGGATTTGACTCTTCTTCTGTAAACATTCTTGGGCTTAATACTGGGAACAGCTATTCTGGTAACAAAGAAGGAAGGGTGCATAGCAGCACATCTTTTTCACTTAAAATGCTGAACAGCTGCTAATGAGAAGGACTACAGTCCTGTTACTGTTCTCCAAGAAGTCTCCTTTCTCCTGTTACGGATACAAAGCCACCAAGAATGAAATCCCAATAAAATCCTGGGGGTAGTGTGGAGGCAGTGGGGGAATTATATATGAATATCTATATATTTAATCTTAAACTAACCTCTGGAACTATTCACAAAGTGTATTAGTCCTGACTACCTCCTGTCTTTTAGCTCCTTCCATGCTGTGCTGTAGCTAGTTTTCTGCATGTTTGTGCTGGTAACCATATAAGCCATTATCTCAGTTGTTTAGAAAAAACGTGCAGGAAAGTTAAACAATTGAGTGAGTTTGGGGGTTTATTGTATGCTTTTCTTTTGGGGCTTTTTGTTTTGGGTTTGTTTGGGTTTTGGTGGTTTTTTGTTTGTTTGTTCATTTGGTTTGGGTTTTGGTTTCTTTCTTATTATTATTTTTCAGTCTTCTCTTGAAATGGAGAATTCTGCTTTGCTGTACATTGCTAAACTTGGAAAAATAGTTGTTCCATACAAGGAGGGAATATGTAACTCCTCAACACACAGCTTTTCAGCCCACAATGTCTTACTCAGCTGAGTTACTTCAATTTAGTCCAAAAGACATTTGTTCCTCCTGCCACTGGTTGTATTGCACAGATTGTTCCAATTACAGAGCTATAGTTTCTTTATGAAGCTGACTTCAGTTTTTACAGCAAAAATGATGTGTAAAAAATTGCAAAATCAAATATATACTGTGCCTATTGATTGTGTGTCTACAATGAGTCATAAAACTTAATTGCTATCATGAAACCTCTTCGTGGAATTACTACTTCAAAACTCTGAATGAACAAACTGGTTCTTATACAAATACCAAATATATATATTTGTGTGTGTGTGTGTTTGTGTGTGTGTGTGTATTTTGGGGGAAGAAATTACATAATTTCTACTACATTTATGGTGAAATTGATATTTTTTTTTTTATATTTAATACATCAGTATACCAATTGACACTTAATGGAAGTTGTCAACAAAAACAGTGCTTGGTCATAAAGGTCTGAATTTGCAACATGGGCTTGTATTGATTAGATCACCAGATACAGAGCTGTGTAATCAGCAACCAAAAGGGTTTGTGTGAATCCTGGTGCCTGCAGCTGTTGACAAAGATTAATATTGACATCGACAGAAAAATATGTTTCTCAATTAATGTGAGTACTCCCATAAATTTCCCTTAGCTTTTTTAAAATTTGAAGTCTGCTTAAATTCTGAAAAATAAAGTGATTTTATGGAAATATTTTTGAAAAAAAAACTTGATAATGTTTTCTTACCTTTTATGTATTATAATTTGAGCAGGTTCTGTCCAATCTACAAGTTATTCTAGGTAATAACATTGTATTGTTATGCAAATATCTCTTCTTTTTTATTACTAAGAATGTGAATAGTTTAGACTCACTATACACTGCTACTAACTCTTGCAGTCAGTTTTCTGGAAGGATCCTAATGTAACTATGGTGGGGTTTTTTTGTTTGGTTCTTTCTCAAGACAATTAAAAAAACTTCTTGACTTAGGAAGAGGTGCGGAGGTGAGCAATAATGTTCAATGTTGAATGTTGGTATCTGTATTAAACATCTATAAATATATTGCTAAAATAAATTTAACTTCATGCATTTTTAAAAACCGAATCATGAGGTTTTAAATGCAGTTGTTTTGAAAGCAGAACAAGTCTACATTGGGTTAGTCTCATGACAGAGCTTATCTTGTATAACTTAATGACATGTGATCCAAACTGTCTTTTTGAAAATTCCTTCTACTTCTTGTACCAAAGGGCAGAAAGGCATGTGGCTAAGCAACCATGAGGTCCACTTTTCTTCCTAGAGATTTTGCATACAAAACAATACAGTTTCAGCTCAAATTTAACATTAAAAAAATCTTTCTGTTAATCTTATTTCCCATTTCAAGATTGTACGATGCAAATAAACTGTGTCAGACTGTGCAACTGAGAAGTCCAGTTCTAGAGGTCTGAATGACTGCAGAATGAAATACCAACATTCTTTTAAAGGCATTTTTGTCATTCAAAATTGTCATAATTTATTTTTATTTATTTTGTTGGAGAATATTTTCCATTGGTGACTGAAATGCTCTATAATAGCAGTGGAGGGACTACTGTCCGTGCACATAAGTAGTCCATGGAAGTAATAGGTTTTCCTCTCCTTCCCAGGGACCACCATCAAACTACTGCAGAGGAAAACATCAGAGGCCTTGCAATCTGCAGGTTTAAAAAACCATACCCCTAGGCAGTTATATTTTAATCCCAGGCAGACAAAATCGGTTTCATTGTGCCAAATTTTGACATGAGCAGCATAGACATCTATGTCTGGGTTCATCATCCAGATTTCCATTCTAGTCAGAGGAGATAACCAGGTATTTCTAGAGCACAGGGCATCACACCTATTTTAAAGTACCTAATTCTCCCTGTTAGAGGCAGAAGAAAAAGAGTTGGTGAATTTTTACATAGATATTCACACTATTCCAGAGGTTGGTGAAATACAGTTTAATATGGGAGATCAGTTTAAACCCCAAAATAATCAGTTATAGTTTCCTAAACTGTCTGGTGTGTAATGGAAAATTAGTAAACATTGCAAGCCATTCTGTGTGATATGTTGGTACATTAACATCACTACTAAAGCTCTTTGAAGGTTAATTTCAGTTTAACAGTATAATCTTTGAAAAGCCTTCACTTATTATCTAGAGTACTGGAGAAATAGGTCAATGAGGTTGTTTATGGTGCAGAAGCTGACACAAACAGAAAGACACTCTTATCAGCACCTGAGTATAAAATAACACCAACTGGAGCTGGTCCATACGTGATTCACTTCAGGAATTTGGCAGGTGATTGATAAGGGGTGTACACAAGAAATGTAAGCAGGCTGCATATAAAAAGAATGTAAACAATTCAGCATTCCTCCCTGCACTCACCACCATGGAAATGATAACAACCCTCTTTGTTGACATATTTTGCTGCTCAGCCTTACCTCTCCTGTGCATATAAACACTGTACTGGCTACAGATCCTCTCCAAAGCCACTGCCCTTCCATAATGCCTCCCACAGCACCCCAGCACACCAGCATAAGGAAAATACCGAATCTGTTGGTCATCCAGAAATACTGACTGGGCGCAGAGCTGATCCAGCCACACAGGCCAAAACATCTAAGCATTTTCCCATTCTTGCAGACAATTGCAACAGCATGAAGCTCTCATTTCCCACCTTGAGTGTTAATGTAAGCAAATCAAAATGAGATGCCAAGGCAGACATGCAGAGGTAGCTCCTTTTGGGCAGATCCCCTAATATCCTGCAGTCCGGATCTTCCTGTACACCTTGAGGAAAGTTTCAACATGCAGGGCTACAAATAGGAAGTGGAATCAATATTGTTGGATAAACCAACTTTTCAGTAGAGGGTGCTATAAAATATAATTTCTGGAATAGCTATATGGTATTACAAAGCTAAGATTGTGTAGGAATATGATGAAAGGTGACTTGGGTCCTTTTTTATATTGAAAAAGTTGTAACAAATCTTCGATTTATGAGAGCAGATTGATCATTTGAAATAATTACACATTCTTTTGATTTACTGCTTTAGAACAAATGAAAACTCCAATGATAACATCAGTGGAGTCTTAAGAGTTGCATTCCACATGCCTTTGTCTCCTATTACTGAGAACTACACTGACAAATTACAGTGAATGCTTAAACACATGGACTTCTGAACCCTGGTTCATATCCTGAATTAATACTGCTGCTTCATCCTGCTTATTTTGTAAAATGACCCCGTTGTTTTGAATCACTTGCTTAACATGAGATTCTGATCATTTATGTCAGTCATGCTCTGTATGCATCAGGTGACCATTTCATATGACCCTGCTCAGAGAACAAGAACCTCTCAAACTTTGTTACAAATTGTTTTAAATAGATTCCTACATTCTCTTACTTATCAACAACCAGAGTTAGCAAAGTTTCTGGCCTCTGAAATCCTTTGACCATTTTTTTCCAAAGAAACCTGAATTTAGTCTTAATTCATGTTCATTCTTCCTTCTGCATATGAATGATGGTGCATGGATATGTAAAGTTCAAAAAAGACTGAAAATGGTGCCTTTAGCAGACAACCCTATTGGGTATCTCTTTGTTCACTTTGAAAAAGTGTGATGAGGTTCTTAAACCTGATCTTCTTTACTTTCATATGAGCAAAGAGAATGTGATTCACACTGAAGGGAGAGAAGAAGGCATTGCAGAATACACTGCCAGAACTACATGTTACGCAGAAGTTTTTACCCAATTATACACAAATGGAAATTCAGTTTTTTATTCTAATTTAGCTTTTTATTTTGTTTTGGGGTTTGGGGGTTTTTTTCTTTGTGTGTGTGTGGTTTGCTTTTTTACCTTCCTGAATGCAACACAATAAGAGTGTAGCAATTGGAGCTGTTGACACTAAGACATACAAAATAATTGCAAGAGCATTTGCACCAGCAATTCTTTTAAGACTAATTAATGGGGAAATTCACTAAAAGCTCCATTATCTCTTTAAAAGAGCTTTACACGCTTATGTCATGCAGCTCATAAATAACAGGGATCTAAAAGGAAATCCCTTTGTAAATTGTTCTTCAGACTTTGTAAGAGTAGATGCCAGTCATGAAGCTATTTAAATATAAGTTTATGTTCTAAATAAAAGCACCACAGAATGAATCATGATCTCATTCTGGAAATTCCTGTGGGTGGAAATGGAAGACTTTGGCCAGATTAGTTATGTTACAGACACACAAGGGAACTGAGGAGATTTCAGTTAAACCAAGGGATTGTCAAACACATTTTATTGGTGATTTGAAGATCATGTTAAAGTCAGATACATTGGAGAAAATATAAAATGGAGGTCATATGTACATATAAAGTCACATAAGTAAATGACAAAAATCAGAAGGAATGCAATTAAACTAACAATCTATTCTTACTTAGCAGTCAGTCAAAAAAATACTTAATATATTAAACTGACTGGGTTACAAGTCAAGAAACAGGAAGCCAGCTTGGTAAAACTGTACCCACAGAGTGACTGGTGAGGCATCATTGCAGGAACGAGTGAGCATTCGAGAACTCAGGCTTCTCCTGAAAATGGGCTCCATTGATTTTATTGACATTTGATGTCAATTTTAATTGCCTCATTGTATATGTCTCTGAACAAGAGTTATAATTTCAGTAAGGCCCAAACTGACTCTCATTGCATTTGAGATACCTAGGAGGAACTGAACTGAAATTTGTGATGTGTTTTTGGTCTGGTATTTTGTCCCAGTATAATCTTGAACAGTCTTAAACAGTTTTTGTGAACTGCTAGCTGGTGATACATACTATTAACTATCAAGAAAGCATAGCAAGAACTAACCTAAGGAAAAAAATCTGTGATTTATCTTATTTAATGCAATTTTTCCCAGTGTCCACACCAGCTAGACAAGAAACCTCACCAAGAACAGCTGCAGGATAATCAGATACAGAAAACCCTATCAGGAATGTGTTAATGTGTTGTGATGGCAAACTGCAGCAATTTTTTTTTTTCCTACCTTCATAATGTGAAATTATAACTTGGATTTTCTGTAGGTGTTAAAGTACTTTCAAAGATCACAATTCAGATGCTAGAGAACAAGGTACAGAACCTTTCCCACCACTGGTCTCCTTTTTCAGGGGTATATACATGTATCCTGTGCGCATATGTTAGATATCAATGTAGGTACTCAGGAGGTGCTTTCACTGAAATATGGGTCATATGTGGTAATTAATATGGCTTCACTGACTGAATTACACCCTAGTTGTGTTTTCACTTCCTGTTATTTGGGACTGCTCCTAGAGAGGAAACAAACATAATAATTTTCCCTAAGGAAAGAAAATGGAGGAATAAAAATGCTGAAATTGTATAAATTCCACAGTGTGGTTACTGTCCCCAGCTTTGCAGTTGTTCTGCTTTAGCCTTTGGGTGTCAGGCTTTCATTTCATACTACAAAATACTTCCTGCGTTCTTGGGTTTTTATTTCATCTGTATCTGTAACTTGTCACCCCTGTTCTTCTCTTCCATTTTGTTTTCTTACTCCTCTGTGTCATGCTCTAGAAAGTATTTCAGTTGAATTTATGTTGAAGAAATCCCAACAGAAATATCAGGTAGCAGCATCACTTTCATCTCATCACTCTGTCAACAGACAACCTCAACTTTGTTTTGCTAATTTTGACAGAGACAGTGTTTCAAATAGAATTACTGAAAAGCATCTGTTCTCATTTTGGTCAGTACCTTCTTAGATGTTACCATGGGAAGATGCTGTGTTTGTCTTATGGAAATTAATGACACAACTTTCTCTGCAGACGAAGAAACAGAAGACCAGCAAACCTTTAATGCTTGTCATAATACTCTTTCTTCTTTATGTTAGTAGGTACCATTAACACCAGAAAGTCTTTGAAGAAACATTATCTTAATGTATGTCATCTTGCTCACAACATACAGAGCAGTAACAACAAAGCTGGTGATGATAATCGTATATAACCTCTGTCAGGTTGACATACACGTAGAGAACCTGAGGGAACATCAGCTGTACGTGTATCTGCAGATGGCTTTTTCTAATAAAAAGCTTTTAACCTTAAATGCAGGTTTGAAATTTGGCATAGTACAGACTACTGTCAAAGAACATAGAATACAAAATTAAATGTCTACAAGTAGTTTTTGAAAGAAGGAGGCACTTTATGCATATATGTATATGTAATCATTAAATAATTATAAATATCTGCAATAAAGTAACTGTTGAATAATGTTGGTTAATTATTATTGTACTCAACATTTAATTTTTTTATTACTTCAAATTATGTGAGTAATAGATAAGATGATTCAGTTGCAAGATTGTTTTTAACATAGCCTTGCATAACAAAATTGTAACCACCTTCTAATTTCTGGTGGAAATCTACCGGATCCGGCAACTTTGCACAGTATCTTTTCTCTTTAGCTAAGAGCTAACGATCTGAAAAATATGCTGTAATGGGAAACAAAGCTATTCACAAATTTGTACTAAAACACTCATGCTAAAGTTTCAATCATAAATGGAAGCACGTGGCTGTCTGAACACCAAATATAAGACTTGGCTTCTGTTCCTTTTGCAAGAAAGGACAAAAACTCCTCTGTCTTCTGAGAGGTGTATGAAGCTTTATACTTGAGATAGGCCCTTCTTCTGTAGCTTTTGTTATTCTATTCCATTTTACGTTTCATAATAAAATATTGATCAAAGCATTAAAGTGGCTATACAGCCTGATAATTAGGACAGTAATCTAAATCCTATTTCCTGTGCCAGTTGGCATTTCAGTATAAAGACATCCATCAGCTTGGATTCAAATCCCCGTTTTAAATCAGGTGGTGTCCTAAACTACTAAACCATAGAGACAGACTATTTTGGCTCAATGAATATTTCATTATGTCCAAAGTGAAGAGATGGAGAGCAGCATTCTCTGAAAAGCTGGAAATTATCATAGTCACTGAAGAGCCAGGGCAGCAATTGTGAAGCTTTCAGAGTTTCCAGGCTCCTAAATCTACATAAGCCCATCTGTTGACCTGTGAATTTGAAAATCCTGGAAACCTTCAGGCAAGTTGTAAAGGAGACAGACTCCAAGGTTCTTTGTCCTCTCACCTGTTCATTTATTCATTAATCAGGTGCTAAAGAACTCAGCAGGTACCCTGGCATGTGATTAGAGGGATTTGAAACATTTTTGGCATGAACAGATCCATCAAACCTCTATTTGTCTTCTACTGCAATTTCACTGTGATCTTTGAAAAATATTTTGCTTTCACTGATTCAGCATCCTTCAACACAAAAAGCAGAATTGTTCATATTTTCCAAACAGCTAAATGTTTATTTTGCAGGCTTAATTCATTACACGTAGTGCAGCCAGACAGTTCAATGACACATGCTGAAGGAGAACTCTCTACAGAGGAAGATGACAGACTGTGTCACTGGCTTCTAATACATGTGAGCATTCGTGAAGATCATGTTTCTGATATTTGCGTAAACTAGGATGCCAGGATCTTATTGCTTTGAGTGGGAGGATGATCTGATCAGTGTGCCAAGTTCCTGTAAATCATCACTTTCCATTCTCCATGAAGTGGCATTCCCCTAATCTGGCTGCCAAAAGCTGGTTTCTGTTTTGCAGTCCCAAGGACGGTGTAAAATCTCACTTACTTATTACCTTCCTGTTAGGCTAACTGCTGCAAAACCTGTTTCTGATTTGCACTTGATTTGAACTAGTGGTCTAACAAACTCTCTTTCTCACTCTCGTGCTCTCTTCTTATTCCCCACCCCCATTTGGGCATGCTTCCAAGTGCCAGCAAGAACTGGGTCCCCAGCCATGTACAATAGGCAGTGCCTGCTGTGTTTCATTTTTTTTTTTTTTCAGCTGGATTGAAATACAAGACACAGAACGGGTACTGTCTGGAAGTCTAACTTGCTCAAAAAGGTATGTTAGTATATTAGACTGCATTTTTTCTGTAATATCGACATTGAGGTTCCTGTAATATTCACACATAAAACTTCAGTAGTTTTGGAAAAATCAACATGGATTGTAAATTGTGCCTGGAACAAGCAGGTGTAATCCTGAAAGATAAATATAATCCAACTGCTAGAACTGGTTCCTTTAGCATTTTATCAAAATCCCTGTTGTAGCAACGGTCTTATTCTGTTTTTTCCATTCTGCTTAACCAGCGGATGACTCAGTCTACAGACCAAGATAATGCTGTACAATTATAGCATTCAAAATGGTTTATGAGTGACTACTCAAAGCTTGTCTTCACTCTGTTTATTGGCTACCAGCACACTAAGCTAAATGCAAGTTAACAAATTCCTAAAAATACTCCAGGGATGAATCATCCCTTTCAAAAGGGTTCTGGAGAGTGTTTACCACTGTGATGGTAAGTCACGGGGTAGCAGGGAAGCCAATTTCTGTTACAGAAAGAGACAAGCTCGAGTCAGCCAAATGCTATGTTACAGTTTCTGAATGCTTTGCCTGGAAGATGGCTATTATGAGTTCTCAAATTTGAGCAGCTAAAGGAAACCGCTACAGCAAAATTTTCCCAAAGTATCTTACAAGCTTGATTTCTGCTGCTTTCCATAGGATTCCAGGAATTAAGATTTTATAATTTTATAAAGCTACTTCCAAATCATAAGTGACTCAACATTGCCAGCAAAAAAACCAAAAAACAACCCTGAGGAGTCTGCTGAGAATTAAATACTTACCTTTCAACAATGATTGGAAAATGTGTGTTCAAATTCATGGCATAGATGTATGCTTGAACATTCTCTGTTTCCTACAGAGCAGACTGAAGTTCTTTGAAAGAAAGATATTCATTTGCATAATTTCCTTGAAAAAACTTTGTGTTTGATAGATCCAGAATTCAGATAAAGTCTCAGAAACATAATGGTTAAATAATAACAGCAACAGTAAAATCTAGGTGAAATTAACATTGACATTTCAACCACTGTCTTGGAATAAACATGCAACAAAGCATAAGAGATTTGTTCATCTATCCAGAAGTACTTAATTTTATCCCAGTATTACAACTTTCCACTCCAATTTAATCTGATTGAACATTATTTACTGTAAATTAAAGACTGAAGAAAAGCATCATTTATAGAGATCCTTCTGTTTGCTAAATAATTGTTCCCCATTTAAAGTTTGATCTCTGATAAATGGCATAGGCAGACATGCTCCGGTGTGGATTAAGGAGCTGTCTCCAATGCTGCTCAGCAGTGCTTTTCTCATGGAAGTTGCTATTCCCACAGATCTGAGATACCATAAGAAACCACACACATACATCATGGCCTCAGTTCGATCCTGCTTTAGGCACCCCGCTCATCCTCTTAATTAAAGCAGATGCCTTGTGTTTATTAAATGTATTTAGTAGCACCTTTAGATAACTCAGATTTTAGACTGGAATAAAGTTCTGAAGGTGTCACTCAATAAACAGATTATCGATTACAGTTAACATAAAATCACGACAGGCCTTCCACATTTGAATCTTGACCAATTGCCAAATAGAGCTATACTCTTCAGATAAATGTGGAAAAGAAGAAGATAAAAAAAGATTTTTAGATCCTGAGTCAAAGAGTAGAATATATAGAAGACATCTCACATCCTCTCCTGACACACCTCTATGTTCATGCTCTGCCTGAAATCTGGTAAGCAACAAAGAGAAAGACAGGTATTTGGCTTGGCAAATTTGGATAGGGTTTGTGACCAATTAGGTAATTTAAACAGAATTTTAATATAAAATATTGAAAAGAAGGGTAGTGTGAATGAGTTTATGCTCTGCAGTCTTCTTTCCTGCCATCATTCATTACAAACAAACAAGTTTAAAATTCCTCACAGATGACCAGTGAGATGTGTCACACAAAGGGACATGGACCGACATTTTCACCTTAACAGACCAGATATTTCGGATCCTTCGTGTGGAAACTACTGACTGCCTTGAGGTTAATTAATTGCATTTCATAGTGAAAAAAGTTCAGTAAATTCTTATTTCAGAATTAAAACCTTTTTTTTTCATAATTATATGTTTGCAATTTAAACATAGTCTCTTTGTCCCTTGACTCCTCCCTCTCAGAATTTCACTTTAGTAGTCAGGTCAATGTTTGCTTTGAGATTGTGCTATAAATCCTTAAGAAAGTAGCCCAGGAAAATTGTCACTTGTGCTCACACATTGCTTGTCAGAAGGAAAAGTGTTACCTAAGATGTGCTGCAGCCATGTTTGCAGAGGCGGAGCTGGGGAATTCACTGCTGGAAAGTATTTCTGTGAAGAGTAAATGAGGACAACTTTTGATAATCTCCTATGACTGAGACTTTGAAATGTACACCAGAAATGTTTGTGATAGTAAAACCTCCCACTTGATCCTGGTGGAGATCTAGAGGAAAGGCTCCTTCTGTTAAGTGATGTGTTGCTCACTGTGGATGTCCAGTGAAAGTCTATAGCAAAACCTTTGCCCTTAGGTTCATGTGAACTGCAAGCTCTTAGCTCCTGCATTTTGTCAGATGATGCATTTGCTGACCTTCATAGACAGAACTTTGAAAAAAGTGGCCTAATGCAGCTTCACAGAGATGGAATATAAATGTCTGCAGGCAGAAAGCTACTTGACAGACGTCTGAGAGCTGTTTATCAGAGCCCAGCTCTGCCTCGCATCCATCCTCACCACAATCACTGGTTGTAAGGATGGCTCAGAGCACTCATTGGAACCACTGAAGAGTTCCAAACTTATCAAATAGTCCAAAGGCATGATGGCCAGGAGATGAGTGTTTGAAAACCTCCTATTTCAGAGTTCTTCCTCTCACTTTTTTTAGAACCGATCAAGGCAGCCAACAGACCAAAATCTCCTACAAGATTTAGAACCAAAGAAACCCATCTCTCATGTCATTGGAAATTTGGCACACCCCAAACTGAGGGGACAAAATGTTTATGTGCTGAACACGTAAGAAGATAAATAGTTATTAATGAAAATTTGTAATGATAAATTGATATTAATAAGCACTTGGGCAAGTAGACCACTCAAAAACTGGTTTGGCCAAGGAAAATAATTTCTGATGACTTCCACTTGCCTCCTACTCCTTATTCAAATTCTGCTAAAGAAAGAAAGACAGGTACTGATGCAAATAAAAATACAGAGCAAAAATACCACATAGGCTTAAATGTAAGTAAACATCTGCAATAGCACCAGTACCTACAAGTTCACCTTCAGAGTGTGTTATATATGCTTACCTCACAACCTCTAACTAAGGTTAAGGTTTATTGCAATAGGAAAGTCAGAGTTTTACTTTCTGAAATTTATTTCTGTTTTTTGTTATTTCTCACAAATGTGTGATAGCATTAAGACAGTCCTTAAACAAGAGCAAAAAAATTTCAGGAATAAGATTATATACATATAAAGAGATAGTCCCTCAGAAAGAGTGCTTGAAGAAGTCCAAGCATAAATAATTGTCTGAATTGTGCATGGTTTTCTCAACTGCATATGCATTTTCTATAATTAGAGCTGCATGAGTAACAGTTTTTTTCTGTTTGCTGGCAGCTCTAAAAACAGACCCAATCAATGAATGTACAGGCATCAAAGGGCATTTACTATTGATTAAAGCCCAAACATTTTGGTCTAAAAAAGTTGTTATATTAAATATATTCCTTTTCCACCCCCCCTGAAATTTTAACAAGAACAATTGGCAAAGATATGAATTTACAAAGTACTTCAGTACAGCTGTATGTATATTTTTGCCATATAGAATTCTGCCTGGAAAGGCTTGTACAAATCGCAAATTAATAAGTTACAGCCTGTTTAGAAACTTCAGACACCATGGCAGAATTCAGTTGTGTACCAAAGTCACTAACAGATCATATATAATTTCCATAATTTCCAGTTTGTGTCTTTTTTTCCTATTTATTTTTACTACTTTTTTCTTCATTTTCTTATTTTCAGTCCTCTGTCTTGTTTTCTGCCCATGCCTAGCTTATGTCACTTTGGATGCACATGTGCTGACAGTGAAATCAAACTATTAATGCATTTAAAATCAAAGAGAATAAACAGTCTTTTGTGCCTCTATTTCTGGGTTTGATATGGTTGGCACTGCTGTAGTCTGGTTTGGTTTTTATTTTTGATATTCTTCAGGAATTAGTCACCTTGTTGACCTCCTAGGACTAGGACTAGCTAAGCAAACAAATGAAAGAGGGAACCTTGCTCAGCTGTTAGACTAAGCAAACATGATAAGGGAATCACTAGGGTAGGTTCATACATATGCACGGTCAAGATGCCATCCTGACAAAGTGTCTTTTTTCACTGCAATCACACAAGTTCTACTGTCAGCAAGTTTTAGAAGTGAAATACATGTATACCATTGTTAGAATTAAAAGGAAAGCTTTTAAATCCTGCTCCACAGCCTTTTTTTTTTTTTTTTTTTTTAAGAATTAATGCCAAAAAAAAGAAAACATGTAGGGAAAGGCCAGTGTGATAGGTTTAAATAAGTGCTGCTGATTACTCATTAAAGCTATCTGCAGTGAGGATTTTAAGCAGTGTCTTTGCTTCCACTGGTGTCCTGCAGTCTCTTTAGCAAGGATCAAAAGCACTCAGGGCTTGACAGGAGATAAACAAATTCAAAAAGTTTGTGAGTGCTTGAATTCATCCTTCTTCACTTAAACTTACTACATCCCCTTAACTAAAATTGTCTCCTGTGTGCAACAGCAGTGTGAATTAGGAGTGTACTAGAGGCTTGAATCCAGATTATGATGTCAAGGTGAGCAGAAGTTCAGGGTCCCTGGAACAGTGGTTCCTGGTGGCCATGGAAGTCTGATCGTGGGCAGTGGATTTAATGGAAAAAATATGTCTGCCTATATCATTCAGAACTAATTAAAGGTTTGCTCTTGTGCAAGTATTTCATAAGTGGCAGTATCTCAACTTTGATTACACTGAAAATGTGGAACCCATATCCTTTTCTACAAAAGGAGAAAAAAATCAGGTTGCTGCATGAGACACTTGTGTAACAGATAGGTGTTGAGACACTGATATTACTGATGGTAACAGGATACTGTACTTGTGGTATAGATATCCTACCACTTCAAGTGGCTCTACCATCATCCCTCTGCATGTTAAGAAGCATATAAGGAGAAACTACTCCCTAAGCTGATCAAAGAAACAGAAATTTTGACATGGTGAATTTGCAAGTTCAGTATGTTGGCTGAAGAAGGGAAAACCAGCCCACAAATGTTTTCTATCCACTTGGAGCCACAGGCTGTTTCCTTCATGTATTGTAAAAAAAATTCTGTCAGATATGCCAAAACTCCACTGGGAGCTAGTAACAAGTCTCTGTACATAAAGTAAGAAAAAAGTAGGAGAGGAGGAGAACAGGGAAATGGAGACAAATCATGAATATCTCAGAAAATGGAGAATTATTGTGGAAGTTTTCCTGTCAAACTAAACAAAATCAAAGGGAACACACTTATATCTGATAACATGTGGTTTTTAATTGTTTGATAGGGAAGATATCCCAGGCGGAATTTCTAACTTCAAGAGTAATTACCAGCAATGTTTTGACTGTTGATGCCTTTGGGCAGCAATTTGCTTCTGTTTAGTTTTAAAGTACTGTCATGTCAATCAGATCTCTGGCATCATTCACAGGAAATTGTGACACCTAGACCAGGCAAAATACATGTTAGAAGGCACGTCCTCCCATCTGTGTTTGAGGCAGAGTGGTTTCATCCAGCTGCTCTTTCAAGGACAGAAGACTGGAAGTGTTAATTGGACAGATGAGACATTCATTAAGCCTGAAGATGATAGAGAACAAATTTCTCCTCTTTTCCTTCACACAGTTTTGTTTACAGATGTTGATAGTTCTGTAATTGTTATTTATCATATTTCTTTGCACAACATTAATGAATCAGCATAAAACATTTATTTATTAAGTTCAGCACAATCTCTCACCCTCCCTCCTTTCTATGCATCTGTTCTGCAGCTCACCAAAACTATCGGCAATTTCCATCAGTTTGTTCAAAGATCTCTAACCAAGAAAAATTAATTTAGATATAAAACCTGTATGTTGGAATTTTGCAAGAGGTGGTGGGAAAATTGTGGTTTGTTTGTTTTTACTTTTGCCGGCTTCATGTAGACAGTCTGGCTGTGTGTGTGTATTTTCTCTGGATATTCTACATATTTATTTAAAATATTTGAAAATGTTCTTAAAATTAACAATCTTTCTATTTTAAGTCCTCAAGTGATATACCATCCATTGCTGCTGTTTCTAACACCTTGGGTTAGACTCACAGACACTGGAGCATCACTGCAGCACATAGCACACTTTAGTTGTCACCATGGGAAATCTGCAGCAGAGAAGGATTTTTCCAAGAGAGTTCAAAGACACTGATCTATCCTTGTTAGAAGAATTGCAGCACATCAGTACAGGGAGACACGAATGTAGTAAAAAATATCAAAAAGCTACTTAAAAAAGCTTCTTTATATCAGCTGTAATCACGGTGATTATTATAACTTAGCACTGTATTAGAACCTTAAGACCCCAGTTCCATGTTCCAGAAACTGTTCACATACACAGTGAGTGAATCCAACCCTTCCCCTAAGGGTTCAGCTGCTGGCAGAGAAGTAAAATGCTTTCCAGTGTGATGTAAAAGATAGCACACTAGACTGTGCTCCTAGGACTGGAGGACCCTGCAATGTTTGGCAAGTGACTTTATCACCTTGTGTCTGTTTCCTATTCACAGATTTAGGTTGTGACTATGTCACTCCATGTGGTGTTTTCAGATTTGCAGGTGCAAGGAGCTATTAAATAAAAAATAATAATAAAAGGAAATTAGGAAACAGTGCTGGCAAATAAGGCAGCATTAAAGAAAACATCTGTGAAGAATCTGGGCATATAAAAGGTCTATCTGTTCCCTAGCCATGTATTTAATTTTTTTTTTTTTTTTTTTTTTTTTACTATGAGAACTGTAAAGTCAAATCTTATATAATTTACCAAATGAATAATCCATGGTAAAGAGAGTTCTGAAACACTGCAAGAAAAACAAATTCAGTGAGGGTGAAATTGAGGTAGATAAATAATAAAATTTTCAAATCCTAACCATGTTATTCCCCAGAAAGAATATGACTCTTCTTTAAAGCTTTTATCTGGACATTTTCTAACTTTTGTTCATTATATACTACATATATGATTCCTGAAAGTCACTCAAATAGAACTTTTATTTATACTGGATTTGAACTCCTTACTAATTCGGCCAGAAACTTTCAGAGTGAAAAAATCTGAGAAAGTAAGAGATTAAAGACAACTTTAGCTTGTTCCAACTAAAGTGAATGAAATAAAATCAGTGAATGAAATAAAATCAGTGAATGTAATAAAATCAGAATATTATGAAACTGTTGGTTGTTTTTGCAGATCCCTGCTCTCTTTTTCTTTTAAACAATAATGAAAATATCTTCTTTACTGCTAGAGAAGACAGGAAAGCTGAAATTTTCTACATATTCTTAATTTCACAGACAGGCCTGGAAGGAAACGTAAAAATGAATACCACATGCTGGGTATTATGTCTGATGTGGGAGCACACAGAGTAAGCAAGGAGCATGAAGGAGATATTAATTTTGTATTGAGTTTTGGATGACTGATACCATTGCAGCCATCGAATTTCTTCAGTAAGGACGAAATGTGAAACTTGGGTCTTCACCCCTGTATCTGTATAACAGCTCAGCCAGGATCTGAGATCTCACTCTGCTCTAGGAAAGGCAGAGCAGGAATGCTGGCCTGGGACATGCAACACACCAGGCCACTGAACACACTGCCTTGGATTGAAGGTTGTGCTTCAGCATTTGCAAAACTGTACAAATTAATAACTCTTTTTTGCAGGCTTGTTCAGGCTGCTATTCTGTGAGTGACACTGTGATGTTACTTGTATGTGACACTGCCATGCACCTTCTCAACTGCATTTTGAAGACATCACCCAGACAAAGTGCAGAACAGGGGTGCCCCGTCTCTGGTTGTCCTCAGTGGTTTTGTTTGCTGGTGGGCTGTAGCTGGATCTCTGCAGGATACAGTGATGGAGACTTTGAACTCCATAGATCACTCTTGTTGCAGTGCTGCAGCCCAGAGTCTATCACAAGGCCTGAAACATGAAGAGACTGCAGGAAAAGACTTTTAGCACAAAATCCATTCTGTGTTAGCATAATTATATTCCAGTGTCAGGGCAGCCTTAGCAGTAGTAGTTAAGGAATATCTGCAGTTTGCTCCATTATGCAGTGTAAATACAGCCCCCATGGCTCTCATCCTCCCTCTGTTCCTTCTATTTATGAAGGCTGAAGCAATAGGTTCAACAATCACATGGAAAGCTTCAAAACAGGATGACAATAATCCTGTTAAAGTGCAGTCAGTCGTGCTATACATTTACAAGTAGAAAGGTAAACAACCCTGTCATGCAGCAGACTCCTACTGATAGGTGGGGTGAGGTGCAAACTCTTCTGCAGGTGACTTATATGGAAGCAACCACTAAAGTTTAAAGGACCATCACAGACATATTCCATGCTTGTCTAAATAGACTTCAGTGCAGATCAACTTGCAACATGATAGTATCTGGATGAAAAAATATTTTATATACTTGAATATAAGTATTTCTTAAATATAGCAAGCTTAATGCAATAAATTTGTTCTCAAAGAAGTTCAAGTTATAGTTCCAAAGTGAGTGGGTCCAGTCTCACCACCCTCTTTGTGTGTCATGATTTCCCTTGCATAAATGGAGAAATCAACAGTGAAACAAAATGAATGATTTGTTTCAGATCATGCAGAATTTTATAACAAAGCTGTGATTATTTGGTTTTATGATTCAACAACAAAACTGTATAATGGCCAACTGCTGCCCTTGGAGTTGCTCTGACTGTCATTCTTTGAGCCATTTACATTTTTAGTCAAATTAAACATATGTTAAACCGTACTACCAACCTAACAAATCAAATTCATAGCATTAAAATAGCCTATAGAAATTTTTAATGTGACTCCATAGATTACTCTGACTCTACACCACAGGTAAATTGACACATCTCCTGGCCTCCAGTGAGTCTGAATTTTTAGGGGAAAAATACACTGTGTTTTTTCCCTATCCTCAAGAGTACCAGTCTCCATTCTTACTCGCCTTAAAGAGCCAGAAGATACATCTGTAATTTTCTGTTCCATCTTTTATAACCTCACCTTTTAAATCTGTGACAGTAGATCTCTGACTTGTTTAAACATTTCTCAATTACATTGTGAAGCTGAGCAGCTCATTCATAGCTATTCTTATCCTTCCTTATTTCTTCATCATTCATCATTTAAAAGGCTGTTTCTGAGTTAATCCTCTATGTTCTTTTGTTTCCAGTTGTGAATATTCATTTGGCTTAGAAAAGAGACAAATGTAGATTATCCTTTAAATGATGCCTCAAGGTTAAATTGGTTGGGAAAATAAAGGATTTCTAAAACCAACCAAACAAAAGAAGTGCTGTCCCAAACTCTGGCATTCACAAATTTGTCTCTTGGTGGCACTATAAATATAAGACACTATCTGCGGAAGATTGCAAAGACTTTATAACATGGTAGTCCCTCTTTCACCATTGTGTTTTTTCATAAGAAACCAAAAGCTCTTTTTTTTGTTTTTTACGTGAGATGAGAAAACTATAGCTAACAATATTGACTCTGGACTGATCACAATAGGAGCTCCTAGTTAATATCTCACCAAGGTGAGAAAAAAACAGTTTACACTTTCCAGAACTAGTTTGTCTTCAGAAAAAGGCTGCCCTGAAAATAGAATGACCTCAGCTGCAGCAATTCACACCCAGCTCAGCCTCTGAAGGCCACCTTAGCAAATAGGAGAATCTAAAATGAGTGGTTTCCTTTTCTTGTTGTTTTTAATAGCTTCTGAAAGACTTCTGAAAGTCTCAGGTTTGATGTGTCACTGCCAAATGACAGAGATCCTTCCTCTGGAGATTTTTTTTTCATACATATCCATCTTTACTGTGTAGAGAAGAGACTTAAAAAGCAGAGATTGTGGAGTTCTCCTTCCACTGTGGGAGTCAGTTTCTTTTTATAAACAAGTGACTTGAGACTAAGTTCTTCCTAAAGCTTCAAGTGAAACCCCTTCTTTTTCCGGGAAGGGAAAGCCCTGCCTTTATATCTCCTCAGGGCTTCTGCTTTAATATTACTTTGGGTGATGGCAGTGAGGCTTTAATGCACCATCACTTCTTGATGTGACATGTAGATAAGGTTTAGTCACGGCCATCAATACTTACATACTAAATATATTAGGTACAGACATGAAAGGCAAGAAATTGCTCAGCTCTGGATACAACCTCTGTTCTCTGAGACCATACTTCATGAAGCATCATAAAACATACTGTAAAGGAGAGTTTTTCTTTAGGGACAGTGTTTTGTTTACTGTGTCTTTTTATTAAGTAGGGAGAGATGAAACATTACGTTTAACACAAAAGTTTGAGTGAAGAAGCTCAAGAAGCCTTTCATCTAATATTTTTTAGTGTTGAGTTTTTTAATTCATCATCTATTTTTTGTGACACTTGGTTTTTCCAAACACATGAAGGAAAAGAACACTCAGGAAGTATCAAAGTCACTGGCTTTTTCGTATCTTTCTGCATTTCATTCTGTTTTCTCTGGCTTTAATTCCTGGATAGAGGAGGAGAAGCTGTATGCAGAACATTGTACGGAATAGAGAATGGAGGCAAATCATACCTTTGCCTATGCCTATGAAGATTGCTGATAAAGTTTATTTCCAAGAATCCTATGTAATCCATTTGCTTGAAAGGATACAATATCCCCCTAGTTTTGTGGCATGTTTTGTTGGACATTGAACATGGATTTTTCTATTGCTCAGTGAGGAAAGTTTATTACTTTTAAGACATTTTACTAATTGTCTCCCTCCTCCATTCTCTCCCTGCCTCTTGCTCTTGGAAGTGTTAGTTTTAATGTCCATATCTGAGTGTGCCAACGTGAGACTGTAGAAGATGAGAGAAGTTTATTTCAAGGTTGCACCAGATCTGAATTGAAAAGCCAGTGGAGAGACATCCATAGACACCATAGTTCATGAATCCAAGCTGGATAAAAGGTGCTAAGCTGAGACTCATCAAGGACAAATTAGAATCACTAGAAAACTTTTTCAGCAAACTTTTTTCCAAGGACCTGAACCTTTAATTCATTTAGACTCTCAAATATTCCTGACATGAAGGTAAATAACAAAACATAAAAACACAAGTGCCAAGAGATTTTTAATCTTGTCCCATGGTCCAGGTTTTGGCCATATGCTTCTCACCATTTTGTCCAAGCCTTCTGAAACCACAGTAGGGACAAGGAGTTCTATAGCCTCCAGCAGTCCTAGGAACAGGAACTTAATAAACCCTGGTTTATGTTCTGTTGGCTAACCACTAGGCTGTGGAATCCCATTTCCTTTACTATGTATTACCAACGCATGATAAGAGAAGAGCTTCTTATTTTATGTGTATATGAAATTATATATATATTTATATATAATTATTATACATTTAATGGTTTCTTCTTTTTTTCACATTTATGTTCCTTCTCTAACTGCATTTTTTATGTACTTGAGATGAAGTTACAGAGGAAGATAAAATTAAAACATGCAACTGAGAACTGAAGTGAATAGAAGCTAAAAAAGTGTTCTGATACTCAATACCTCAGTACCTCACAGAACTCTTGTGCCCTGTTTATTCTTGCTGATCTCTTCAGGGTCTGATCCTTCCCTCTTGCCAAGATCAGTGTAGTAATGCCACCCATGTGGACTGTTAAAGGTAGAACCAGATTTGAAAACATCTTTGTGTTTGACTTATTCAGGTGTTTCCACCATGAACACCAGCTCTGTGGAAACCTTTTCACATCACTAGAAGAAGGGTATCCCAGACACAAGAAATGGGACAAATATGAGGGTGATCCATTGTTCAACAGATCCTGTTCTTCAGCATCGTGGGCTAAAAGTCCAACAAATACTTGTTAGTGCTTCAACTACACTATTATTCCTATTCTTTAGAACTTCCCATATCTTTCTGTGGGAGAATATCACAGCAGTCCCAACCAGGACAGAAGCCAGAAATTCACTGTAGCTTGGGTGTTTCAGCAATAAATGAAAACAATGCATGGTGCCGTTCTTACCACATAAGCCAAATGCACTCAGAGGCAAAGAGGTTCTGTTCCCTAGGCTAGAGGCTGTCAGACTTCTGAGCTGGTTGTTTCATGGCTAATTTAGTAAGCTACTCAAATCACAACTACTTCTGAGTGAAAAGCATGTAAATTCACATGTAGATCTGTATAGTCGCTTCATTCATACAAAATAAATTGTATTGTGTGTAAACTTTGCCCCAGAGACCATATCTACTCACAAAGTGCAAGGAAAGATAAAGTTTGTAATTTTTACCAAGTGGAATTACTTTCCTTTCTTAAAAGTGACTTATAAAATCTTCACCCACATTTGAAAATGGAAGAAGTCTTGCTGTATTGACAAAACTTAACTGGCTTCTAATAGGCATACTGTGTTGTCAACACTGCCAGAGAAACCCTTTCTTTCAAATAATCATTTAGAAGGTTGAAGAAAGATACAAATATCAACAAATATCAACAATACATCAACAAATATATCAACAAATTGAAGTTTCTTTCTTCTTGTTGTAGCTTTTACCAGTATGAATGAAGCACTTCTCAGGTCTTTGAGACTTGTATCTGAAACTGCAATATGTCTTGCTTTCAATGTGACCTTTAAGGTTTTATTTTTTTGATAGGCTGCTGTTCACAGCAGGGAAAAATGGCAAGAGGAGATTTCTTTATGGCAGAATAAAAATGTGTTTACCTAAAGAAAAAGCAATACAGAGTGTTGAAGACTTTTATTTCCTTTAAAATAACAGAAAATCAGAAAAGGCCTTTCGAAGAGCTTTTGAGGAACTTAGTTCACAATCTGTAGCAAATGTCATCAATGCTTGGGGTTAATTTACTCATTTTGTTCTTTGAGACACATGTATTTATATATATTTAGCCTTCAAGAAAGATATTAGACTCAGGCTTGTTGAACTGATAACTTTTCTTCAGTGGTGCAATGGACTAGATTTAACCAGAAATTAATATGCTATGGGTCTTTGTTTCCTTGAACTGGGTGAGTTCATTCGGAAAAAGGATTGCAGGCCAGGAGCAGTGACTATGTGGCTGTGCTGTTTTATACACTTAATACAGACACGTAAGTTGTGATTTTGAATGTCCTAATTAATCTTGACTTTACACATCTCTGTGAGGAATTATGGCAGCCAAAAGACTGCTGTAGAAGCAGAAAGAGGTAATATGGTTTAGCACTGGACTATCCATTTCATCTTTATTTTGGTCAAGGAGGACTCTGGTACCACGCATCAGATCATTTTGTAACCACGTGTCACCATCTAAGTGGGAATTATAGTGTTGTTCCCACTCATTTTGATGTTCAGCAAAGCCTCAGGGCTTCTAATGAGAGATACACAATCTCTGAAAAAATACTGGTGCCTGTGACATTGTCAAGGTTTAGCCAAATGTATCTGGGGTTCAGATTTTGCATTAAATTTTCCACTTAAACTTCCTGGCCTGGTCAATAATGTTATGGGGAAAAGACTCAGGAAATGAGTGAGCCTCATTTCCAGACCTGTCCTTAGTATTCTGGGTGCTTTGGTCACTTTTTCTCTAGACTATTACTTTGTCATTTCTTTGCCATGAAAACATGGCTAATGGTACTCTACCCACAATATGGTGAAGCCTATGTATTATAATAGATTCTATAATAATGAGCAGACTTAAAATACTGCATTTTCACCCCAGTGTATATTGTTCTTAAGTTACCTATATATTTCTGAACACACCTGATATGATGATTTGCTGACCACCTCCATCAATCAGTGTGGCACATTTTCTGTTTATACTGAAATGGGCAACATTTGAGAGAGGAGAGTATAGCACCTATCCAGCAGCAATGCCAACAAGTTTTCTTTCATGCAAACTTGGAATCCCCATGGGTGTTCAGTCTCCACCTATTAAATTCTGAACAAGGAGAAATAGCGAGGTCCCAGAGAGAAAAATAATGTGCAGCTTACAATTCAGCCCAAAGTTCATATGAAAACCGATGAGAGACATTTATTACAGCTTTGCAGAAATTTACATGACAGCCAGTTGGTGGTATTTTTGGTAAGGTAGAATTATGCCTATTATCTATGGAAATCCACGAAACACAGCTTTCATTAAATGAGTTTCAAATACCTTATACTCAGCAGGAAAAGTGTAACTGCCAAAGTAGTTATTTAAAGTTACTGAAAACACTGTGTGTGTGGATAAATACTACAAGATGATGTAAATTTTTAATATTCCCTGTTCTACCCTTCTGTGTCTGTTTTAATTTATAACCTTAATTTCTCTATGTTAAACCACAGATCTATGTCATATGAGTCTTTAACATATGGTTCTAAGTTTATAGAATACTGTATCTTGTTTACAGGTTTCCTAAAAAATATCCAGAAAAATCTCAAATTACAATGACTTTGTGGCAGTTCAGCTGTCAATACTTCCATTGTCCTTCTACAAAGTTTCCAAACAAATAACTCTGTTATGTTTAAATTTTGAACATCATATTTTTTCTTTATTTGACAGAAAACTCATTATTAATATGCATTATTAACAAAATAAAAAGAATAATGAAATTTCAATTCACCTTAATATAAATGGAAGTAGTACAATGAATGACAAAAGTGGTGCTAAAAATCTTTTAGGTTTTGATCCTCCACAAAAAATTTCAGTGAAGTGTTTGGCCCTATTTATGCTCACTGAATTCAGAAATCATCTTTTATATCCTCTGTGTTGAAGGCTAACTGTGAAATCAATATCCAATATAGTTAACATTCAGATAAAACTATTTCAGTTCCATCATTAACACAGAGGTTTCATACAGAAATAGTATTACTATTTAAAGGTACAATATAGAGAAGGATAAATGGATTGAAAACACTGTCCCTAGAGAAATTTAAATGCAAACTGTAAATACTATGACTATTCCATGGTGGGGAGATGCTGGGATGTACAGGACACAAATGTACTTTACCTTGACAGTGGGCAGCACTACTTACCTTGAAGTTCATTTTAACAAAGTTCTCAAGTAAAAATGGTTTTGTGTATACACAGACTTTGAAATGTATACTCAAACTTTGATTCAAATCTTCCAGTCACCCACAAGAGCTGTTTCCAAAAATGTTGGTTTCTTAATGAATAGAGGTGGTAGGAGAATATCCATGGGAATTTGAGATACCACATAAAGTTCAAATCTGAAATTATATCACCTACATGTTGTTATTCAAAAATGATTCACAGCCAAGGAACCTGACAGGGATTCATTATATTCAATGTATAAATTCAACGTGTAAATCCTCTGCATTGTGTAACACAGGTCTCCACATGTTGTAACAACCAGTATCAAATATTTTTTTTTCCCCGAATCCTAAGTGTTAAATGTATAGCCTTGTCCATCTTTCTCTTTCAGATAATAATAATAATAACAATAACAATAATAGCAATTAACTGTAAGCACGACAGAAAAGTTTTTGTACACATAAGCACATAAACATTTCTCACTAATTTGTCTGCTACATATGCATAGGCTTAAGGTTCCCAATGCTTTTTCATAGGCCTTCTTTGAAGGATACTGTTATCAGACAATGACAAATTCATTGGTTCTGGTTGTATCATGCTCTGATGCTCAGCCATCTCAATCTGCTATAGTTGCTGTCTGAGACCTTCTTGGGGGGGAAAAAACAACAAAATAACTCAAAGCCAGACTTTTTTTAATCTCCCTTTTCTTGGAGATGTGGAGAAGGCTGTCACCCATCTGTTCATTATGTATGTCTGAAGTGATACTCTCATGTGACTGGAGGTACCTTACGATACCATTGTTGTTTAAAATATACTGTTCTCCACTGAAGACCTACACATTATTATTTCCCCTGCATAACTTACTTTTAGGACCCTTCATTAAGTGGATTATTTTATATTGCTTTCTTGTAAACCTAAAAGTCCCCAGAAGGCGTAACATCAATGTCTAAGACTTTTGGCTTGCTTTCCCAGGTTGAGACTAAATAAATTACCAATAGGTCTCAACTCTGGATTTAAAGGTTCGGCTCCCTAATTTAACACCATTATATATGACTGTGATTTTGATTTTCAATCTTTTGACAAGGCATTGGTTTAGCACTATTTTCTACTGAGTCATTAGAGTGGACATTGTGGTGACTTGAGGTGATATAGAAAAAACCCCACTTCTCTAAAAACTGCTTAAATGCACAGCTAAATAGTAGTTTCCTATCAGATATTTTAATTTTAGCTGTGACAAATTTAGTTAAAAAGACAGGCTGCTGGTAGATGTCTGTGTTTGTGTTTTTAGCTTCTTATCCTATGGCTACTAAAGGAAGTGCACGTGAATTTCCCTTGGAGCAGAGGCCAATATTTCTGACAACATCTCCAGTCCAACCACCAAGTTACAACATCATGCCCCACCTCAACAGTTCTCTTCTTGCCGCATAACCCAGGTTAAACAGAAAGAGAGAGGCATAGGAGATCTTGCATTTCACCTAGCCTGGTAGCTGGGGATTTCTCCTTAGGCTTTGGAGATACAAGTTCAGATATTACGGGTGCTACCTACTTTAACTCGCAGACCATTGAAGTAATTAGCACAGACTTCTCAAGCCCCCTGGCTGAAACTCAGTGTTGCATTTTAGGCCTGTATTAAGCACATCTATCAAATCAATGATTCAGGAATATGGTTCAGTCTTACTCCTCCAAGTCATTAGGATTTGTGTGTGAAAACAGTAGCAGAAAAAATCTGAGATTAGCTCAGTTGGTTAGAGCATGGTACTAATAATGCCAAGGTCACAGGTTTGATCCATTCACTTAAGAGCTGGACTTAATGATCCTTGTGGGTCCCTTCCAACTCAGAATACTCTGTGGCTCTATTGTGAAATGGAGGTACCTAAAGATATGTGTACACTGATAGCCTCTCAGGCCCTAAAATGGATCAAGAAGGATGATTTTGGATGTGTCTCTACAAAATGAAGACACACAAATTCTACTAGAGTTGCACTTTTGCTCATTAAGTGCAATTTTGGATCATTCCCTCAGTATCAGCTTTCCTTAACTGTGGGAGGCTTTGAGCAAAAGCTGGCTTTTACAAAAGTGTTTAAGAGGCTCAGTTTTCCATCTATCTCACTGTGTTTCCAGACCTTAATAGTGAAATGAACAACACACAAGCAAAATAATAAATATGTATATAAAACACATAGAGGTTTTGATGTGGATTGTGTTTTGTTTGTTTTTGTTGTTTTTTTGGGGAGTTGAATTTTTTGTGTGTTTTTGTTCTTGTTTGCTTTTTGGTTTGTTGTTTTTCTTTTCTTTGGTTTGGTTTTTTTGGGGGGTTTTTTAAAGTCACAAAAAAATCTCAGTTGGGAAACACTCTGATAGACTTCTCTGTGTGTTTAATTTCATTTTCACTCTGGCTGGGAAAGGAACCACAACAAACTCAGAGAAGATCTTTATAATGCTTTAATTTGTGGGGCATAAGAGGGCCTTGCTACATCTGTTTTGTCAGCACTATTCAAGTCAGAAATGGAATTGGGCTTTTTAAAGCCATGTGGTAACAACTGTATATATTTAGGAAAACATACTTTCTTCTTTCCTACCAAAACTACTAGATATCAGCACAATATACAGTCTATAGAAATTGTCCACACTCTTATGAATTAAAATGTCATTTATATGGCACAAAAAATCATTGCTGTGAGATTTTCTAATAAGCTTTAATATTACATAGGTCACCACATAACAGAAACGGAGTGCAGATTTCTTGTCTCTTGTAAATTCAACAGCAAACTTCTTTTTCTTCATTTCTATGAATCAGAAGGCTTGAAAGTTTCCAGTTCTTTCTTTTATGTTCCAACAGCTTAATATATTTGCTCTATTTATAAGAATCAGAAATAAAAAAAAAAGTCAGTTGTCTGAGATTCCTGAAGTTAAATGCTATTAAGATCCCACTCTACTTAGGAGATATCTGCTGTAAATATATAATTTCTTAAAGGTCTTGAACTTCATATAGTGAGTGAACAATTCCAGGCTCCTTAGAAGACACAAACATAAAACTTTTCATGTATCTCCTCATTACTTTACTTCAAGAAGAATAATGTTTCAGAATTTAGTTTACAAAGAGTTGGCATGTCAGTTGGGAAAAGCTCAGCACTACAGCTCACAAACGGAATTTCTTGGGTTCATCTCTGAGGGTGTGTTGGTGTACGGGTGTTTGTGTTTGCTTTGATTTTGCTTGGATACTGTGAATGTAAAATTAGTTTTGATTTTTCACAAGTGCTGTTCAAATCACCATAAGAACTGCAAAGTACATTCCATGAGTCACATGGCAACTTCTTTGAAAGTTTGTGCTTTTTCTGTCTGTAACATTATATTCTTGAGAAAAAATGCTCTTTACTTTTTTATTTCCATTTTTTTTCTTTTTATTTTTTTCTTCTGTGGAAACAAAACAAAGTTCTTGGCAAGGCAGTCTGCACTTACAGCCCTCTTCCTTCTCCTTTGTGAGGCGTGATGTCACCACTTGGCACTGGGAAAGCCATTGTCTCCGTGAGACTCCCATAAATGGCCTTTCTGTGCTCCTGATTTACATGTTAAGAAATCGGATGGGAATTGCTTGCTGTGGTGACTCCCACTTTCCTTTCAGTTAAACCTGATTTGGTAGTAAATATCCACAGGATACATTGTTATTCATGGTACATCCTGTCTACCACCTAAGCACTCTTTTTTGTTGTTTTCTGGAACTCACAATTTGAACAGAATTTGCAAAATAAAGCTCTTCTCTCCTTCTCTCCCCCCCCCCCCCTCTTANNNGTCCCTCCCCCCCCCCCCCCCCCTTCTAAACATAACAAATGTTGGCTCTGATATTTGAACATTTCAATCCTAGAACAAAGACAACTTGTTTCTTTATTTCAGAAGTAAACTCATAATGGTGGCACACTTCCAGAGTGGTGTACTACTCCTTACAGAGTCGTATTTACTATGCCTTTGATAAGTCACGCAAAGCTATTCTATTTCAAAACTTCTCAGGACTGATTCATTTTATAATGAAGCATTCCCTTATGAATTGCAAAAATGTGTGGGGTTAAGTTAGAAGATAAAGGAGGTTTTGTGATTAAAGAGCTCCCTACAGTCTTCTCTTAGGCTTTGGCAAATAACTATCTGTTTTGCACCTGTAAAATGGGGAAAATTCTTCTCTGTGCTTTTGCTTTTGTTGTTGTTGGGGTTTTGTTTGTGTATGTTTTTTGTGTTGGGTGTTATTTAAGAGACGTGAAGCTCTTAGGAGCCAAGGATACATGTATGTACAAGAACTACCCCAGTGGATTCCTGATGTCAGATAAGCACTCCATGAGCCATTGCAATAAAATAGCTAATAATAATTAAATCCCAAATCCCAAAGAACTTTAAGCTTTGTGGAAATTCATATCTCACCTGAAACATTTTTCTCTCACACAGAATAATACATTGTAAACAATGACAAAATGTCCTCTGACTTCCAAAAAGTCAGTGCCACTCATCAGTGAGCCACGTCATTTGGAGTACTACTTAGGATCAGGAAGCTTTCAGTTGCAGGAAAAAGGTTGATGATGAGATTTCTTCATTTTTTTTTTTATTTTTTTTTTAGCTTTTAAAATTATGCCTATGACGAGCATTTACCATCTGCATTTGTTAGAATGTGATAGGCAGGATCTCTGGGTGATACAAGTCAATGTTGCTCTGATTTACACCATATTAGGTTTGGCTCTTTGCCTTTTAAATAAAAAAAACCGAGCTCAGATATTGTTGTAAATACTGCTGTGAGCTATTTTTACTTAGTCAACCAAGAAAAAATCTCACCACTCTAAATAAAGGGAGTTTTAACAAGTACTGAGTAGGTACTCCAGGGCTGTGAAAAATCTGTTTCTTCTCAGTGAGCATCTGGAACCCCCAGTGGAGCTCTGGCCCGTTCCCATACGCTTTTCTTCCAGCAATAACACTGCAGAGTGGCAGTTTCCCATCAGCTCCACAGAGCAGAACTGTAACCTCAGGAAGGAGTGAATAAACATCATTGCCAAGCAGCAGCTCCTGAGGAGAAGGGTGAAATTTCACGTGTTTAGTTCATGTGGAGAAAGGAATGTTGACCAAGTTTATCTGAATGATTGGAAAAATACCCTGGGCTTCACTAAAATTACTTTCTCCTTCTGAGGGCTTGACAGCCACTTTCTGTTTCACAACAACAACATTTTCCAACAGAATTGCCAAATAATGCTGAAGCCACCTTTATGGAAAGAATTATTAAGCAACTGACTTATAATCAACTAAACAAAAGAGACACTTTCTAAGACTTACTTTACATTGTGAGTACTGGATAAGACTGTAATTTGTGCTTTATCAGACAGCATGTGTGCCTAAATGTGATGACAATTTAATTTTCAAAAGCCTATTTAGAGAACAAGATGTTGATATCCTTTACAATTATTAAAATCCAGCTAATGCAACTAAATATTATTAGTGCGTGCAATATGTCTTCTAGCAGATAATGCATTTTTCCAAGTGTGACTTCTGAAAGGATACACATGTACTCATTTGGAACCTGGAGTAAAAAAATATGAAGACAACTAAGACAAAAAGGTAGACAGAGAGTAACCAGTGAAAGAAAGGAAGAGAGAGAACAGATATGGTAGAAAAGGTTATATATAGTATGGAAAATAAGTTACAAGGATTTGAAAACATCTGGAATACATTTCTGGAATGTCTCTGAAAAACAAAGCAAACCACAGGAGGAAAGTCAGACTAAGCGTTACTCAATTCTTTTCTTCTTTTCCTTTCTATGAAGGAGGGAGGGATACAAAAAATGTTTGATGTTAATGGAAAAATTCCTTCTAGTATATGTGTTCTGGCTTCATAGGCCTCAAGTGAGTAAGCACAAACCTAATTTTAAACATTTCAACAGCTCCTTAAAAATCAATAGGATTATGCTTGTAGTAGAATTAGGGGAATAAAACGGCCTAAGTGAAAACCTCTTTCCTGTGTTTTTGATGAGCTCTGGAACAGGCTGGCTCCAATTGCTTTGCTTTCAATGTCCTACACCTTGAAATCCACAGGTTTTTGCCTGAAACAATGACTTGAAGCTCCTCTCAACAATTTCATTGTTGTGAAAAACAAAACAAAACAAAACAACAACAAAAAAAAATCACCACCCAAAAAAAAAAAAAAAAGGAGAAAGAGGTGTTACTCAGGGAGAGGCCATGAGGGCATCAGCAAAGTTGATGTCATGAGAAAGGGATCAGGCCCAATATTTCTGAGGTCTTCCAAGCTGGAGAGTTTGCAAAATACTGTGAATTCTGGACCTGAAACCAGCTGATGTATTCCAAAGTTTGTTCTGAAAAACAAGTAAAAGTAGTGCAAAAGTAACACTCTAGGGAACTTCGCATCTTCTTGCTTCCCACGCTCTGTTATTCTCAACTCACTATCCCCTCATGGAATTGCTCAGCTCTTATGGTCTCTTAGAAACAAGTGCTCTGTTATCAGCACTAGGAAAGGGTTATCTTTGTGGTCATGCTTGCTAAGGCCATATTATGGTTTTAGGCAACTTGAAAACAGAAATCTGATGCATAAGGATTGTAACTTACCTTAGTGGTGATCCTACCCTGTCATCTGTGTTCTAACCCAGGCCACCAGCACCTTTTGTAGAGAGGAGGCATTCTTCAATGCGTCCAAATTCTCTATAATTCTTAACTAAATGCCTCACAATTACTATCCAAAAGGAAAAAAAGAAAAAAAAATTCTGCTTATTAGACAATTACATGATTCATCACATTTTTCTTCCTTTTTTTTTTTCTTGAAAATGACATTTTTAATCTTGACTACTATAAACCAGGACACTATGTCAGGTGGAATTAAGCACGTTACATCAAATATGTCTTATCATAAGGATTTTCAGGTTTTAAGAGAAGAATCAAGAACTTATGCTTATATGGATTCTACATATATAGAAAAATCTCCGTGGAAATGATGAAGTCACTTATGCACAAAATCTGATAATTAGACAGTTCTTTAAAAAAAAAAAAGAAATAAAATTCCCTATTCATTCTCCAAACTTCCTGAATGATGAAGCAACAGTCTCTTCTGAAGGGCTGAGAATGACGAGCAGATTTATTGTGATGTCAGCCAACATGCAGAAAACAAGTCAGATTTCTTTGGCCAGAAAGAGGAAAGAAGTTTTCCTATCTTGTGACTAGAGTTCTCACAGGAAAATCTCAGTCATTTCAAAGTTGTTGTCATCAAGTACATTAAGCTGAAACTGCATAAAATTTATAACAAGATGTTTTGTGGTCAACTGTAACCCAAATGAAGATGTTTCTTATAGGTTCTTTACTATTATCTTCTTTATGAAAGTTGCCAGAAGATAAGCTATTGAACACTTTCTATTAGATCATATTTTGACAGCATGTCACTAGATATGTTAAGAACTAAGCATAACTCTGCAATAATTTAATCGACTATTTTCCTGCCAAAATAATCTTTATGTGTTCTATTCAGTAACTGAGCCTGGACATAACAATTAAATAACTGCAGTATGGCTTTATGCAATTTGACAATTCCGATTATGTATCCTTTTACCTAGGATTTTTGGTGATGCATGTTTAAAGGAGACAAGCAGGCAAAGTAGTGTACTCAGGGCAGTCTTACTAGAAAAGCAAATTTAATTTGCATTATTGATAGAGAAAAAAAGTACAAAAGGTTTAATGGAGTTTAATGAGCATGTCTTGTGATTGCAGCATATTCCCAATAGCTCGCGTACCAGCATTATAGTAATCCTAGGAGTCTTTTAGTAGAAATGCAGGAGCTGTTCCCATCTTCTGCTTCCCTGACTTTTCTATCCAGTGCCTTTCTATTGCCTTTGGAAGATATAACAGTTTCTCAACTTTCCTTCCACTCACTGACTCCCACTGTGAATCCTGCTTCAAACTACAAAATGTAATCACAATGGGCATGAAAGTCTCTTTCTTATACCCATTTGCGAGGTGCAGTAATTGCATGATGAGCATGAAATACCAGGGGAATCCTCCTATAAAGTGATTATTGAATGGACAACAAGCATAGATGGCAAAATTACAGTTCTCTGACCCTAACACTCCTGTCCTTTCTGTGCATTAACTAAATTATTTCTTTTTCTTATCTGCCACAGAATGGGTGATTATGTGTTGCAATAAAATGCTGTACTGAAAAATGCAATTTTATGTTGGTTCACAATCAGGACAATCTTTAAATCTGATGATGTTTTTGTTGGTGATAAGTAGTGTAAAAGATCAATTTATGTTTATGGCTAATTGATCAATAGGTCACTTCCATGATAACCCAACTTACTTATGATTTCAGCCATTGATATGTGTTGATATTTCTCCTACCCTCACTTCTACCTTTCAAGAAAATAACGTTTATAGTAGAAAGTAATAAATGCACTCATGCAGGATATTTTATGATGAAAATTGAGTTAATGAAATTAATGAAAATGGACATATATATATATATATATGTTATATTTTGAATCACCAAAAGGCAAAAGAGCGGAATAGTATGCATCTGTGTGCTAACAAAATTCCTGTGGAAAACAGTTTTATTTTTGGGGAATACTGACTACAGAATCTTTTATTTCTTTGGAAAGGTTTTTTTATTTATATGTTTATATAATAAGTACTGGAACTCTTGGGTTTGGTTTTTATTTTAAGTAAGAAATTAATCATTTCAGAGATGTCAATACTACTAGTAAGACTGTAATTGTATCAAATTTTCATTCCCTTCTCTGAATTGTGCATTATGGCAAAACATGTTAAAAATACTGTCTCAGTAAGGGGAAGATGCTGTGATACTTTGTGGGATATGTCATGTGATTGAAAATTATGTGACAGGAGAATAGAGTCATGTAATTAATAGTGCACAACTGTTCTAAACTAAAACCTTGGCCTAAAAATTCTTAATTATCAGCTGAAAATTGTTAGCCTTTATTTTCTCCTTTTTAATTAAATACAGGAAGGTGGTTGAATATTTTCACCAGGGATAGGTGAAACAAACAGCTACCTTGAAGGCAAATGAGAATTTCTGACAACTATTTCTTCAGTATTTGGCCACTATTATTCATTCAGAAACTCAGTGAATTGAAGAGACAGACATGCTGCGGGTGTCATGTTAATCAGCAATAATGCTGTAGAGCCAGTGGCAGTACATATTAGACTCAAAAAGAATCACAGAGTAGAAAAATATCATTGAGAAAAGTTGAAGTGTACAGGACTGACTTTTGTTTATTTGCAATATGAATTTCACTTGGCTATTCAGGTTCTACAATTAAACAAATTAAACAAGACTTCAACTCAACCTGAGTTTAATGGGAGCAATATCTCATACTGGGGACAGAGCTGAGCCGATATTGTCCTAGGTGATGTTTAGATAATGTTTTTGGCAAACGTTGCAGTAAAAATTAGCCAAGAAAGAGGGACTGATCTATTATAACTTTTGGTTTTACTGTCAGTTAAACAACTTCTACCTCAGTAACTGATGTGAGAATCTGGCATCTTATTACTGGTGATAAGACCATTCATCCTGTGTTAGTTATTTTGACTCTTGGAAAAGGAACTCACATCTATAATATTCAATTTCCATATTATTTCTCAACAGACAATATAGATTTATTGGTTGTCTGTCACTGATTCACTCCCACAAAAGGAAGGAAACCCTTAGTACAGAATCAGAAATACTGTTGGCTATTTAATTTCTTACATCTCCAGATCTTTAATTTGCTGTTTCTGGAATGACACAATTTGGTAGGACAATCTGAATTAAAAAGTGTAATACATTATTATCTGGATTTCTTTATAACTTTATTATTTTTGAATAAATTGCAAGAAGCAAAAAATAATTCCTCTAGAAATGAAGTAGCTGATACTTTACATTCATTACAGCTGTGAAGTCTTCAAGGTAGATGAGTAATAATTTTTCATGCTCAGCAACAATTTTAAAGAGAATGCTTGGAGACTTACAAAGGATGATTAACAGGCTGTGCATTCCAATGTGTTGGCATCATGCTACTAATCACTCCAAAATAAGTTCACCATTCACTACCAACTAGGAAAGAAATGGAAAGACTTGGCATTTTGCTCAACTTATCTATTTTCATAACCATTCATTTTCAAGTCAAGGCCAAGAGCTTTTCTAAAAAAAGCTAAAGTCGACAGGCTATATTTATCATAAATGTATATTATGTCTGAACTCAAGTTTTTTCATTAAGAATACAAAATATTTCAAAACTAGGACACTAACTAGCAATGAAGTCACAAAAACTCATGAGGAATTTTTGGACCCAAACATAAAGTTCTATTATTCCAATGTTTGGAAAATACCACTGATTGTGAAAAATAAAATAAGTAGCCCTGATTTGTTGTTGCTGTTGTTGTTGTTGTAAAGTTTTTGTTTGCTCATTTTTGTTTTTGTTCATATTGTTGTTGTTTTGGCTTTGTTTTTTCTGTTTTTGTTTTTTTTTACTACTCAGTGTTTTATTTTATAAATAACACTATCATGAATAAAGATGATAGGATACGTTTTTCCTAAATTTTTACCCCCTACAAGATATGTAGAAAACATATGTAGTAAAATTCAACAGTGGGCTTGTTAATCAGATAATTTTAACAAAGTTACTTCTGTAGTGTGAATTCAAAAAGCTCATAAATCAATATTGTCATTAAATTTGAATTACATTACTTTTGGCAATTCTCAAAACTCTTCCCCCCCCCCTCCCCCCCCCAACAACAAGCTCCCAGACTACAATTTAGAATAGAAGAAAAAAGCAGAAGAAGCTCTGCAAAAATCAGTGGTATTTGAGAGGTTACAGAATGAGTTAAAAACTGTTTGAGCACATAGTGGGCATCAGACTGAAACTGTAAGTCACATCTTAAAGAGGATACAATTTGAAAGGTTTATATAAACCCTACTCAGAGCCATACTCAGAATGTATGTCACAAAAACTCTTCAATAAAACAACTCTCAGTTAACATATCTGACTTCAAATATGGTTTAGGCTAGAGAGATACTTTGTTTAGTAATATGTGTCAGGAATGTGCTAATTCTCAGCTTTCTCAGAAAATTTTCATGAAAAGTCAAAGAAAATGCAGAGATATAAATCTGGAAGACGGTTTCAAATGCAATTTAAAATTAATAATGGAAGGATTTGAGATGTTACAGTGACTTTCAGGAACCCTGCTGCATCCTACCTCAGGTCCACTGATTAGATCATGGAACAAGATCAAGTTGTTACAAGTTGAAAAAATCTCAAACCTCCAAGTTTCTTGATTACAGACTGAAAATATTTACATTGACTTTGTGAAAATAACAGGACTATGCACAGAATTTTTGCAAGAAGATGATTGACTTAGGATATTAAATTTCCTTAGAAACATCTAGGTATTGATTATGCGTATAGCCCTTGGCAGGACTGGCTGTTTCTCAAAATATTGCATTAGACATTAATCACTGTGATCTATGAGCTAAATGAAAAATGGACTCTGCACGTTTTCTATCCATACACAGAACCATTATCAACATCACCTGGAAGTTGTAGTCTGCTAACATATTCTATATGTGTATTTTGTGACATGTAATTCTTATATATGACATGTAATTCTTATATATAAGTACAAGCATTCTACCCAGGAGGGAATGGTCTTTTTAAGAGTATTTACTACAGCTGGTTAAATACAGAAAATCCTCCTTTAACAAATGCAAGAGATTCTTACTTTTAGTGCTGAATATTCAGAATTATTAACACCACCCTAAACTGCTTGTTGCAATAGTTGTGCATGAGAAAATTTTCTTTAAGGGTGTAGAAAATTTTCTTTACCTGTAAAGAATAAGACCTAGAAGGAAAGAATACATTCAAGACTTACCCTTAAGAGTTACAGGCACTCTTTCAACTATTTAGAAAAGTGAATAAGCACTTGAACTCTTCCAAACACTTTCTCTTTTCCACAATAATTCAGAGGAAAATGTAAATCACAACTATTCCTAGAAAAATATCCTCAGGAAAAAAAGCAAAAAACAACCTAATAGATAAACTTTTCAGTGAAGGTAATGACTTTAATTTTGACAGATTCCTCTATAATAAAAGAATGAGATTTTTTGGATTGATGAGATTTTTTTCAATTTATGAAAGAAAATGCATCTAATTCTTTCATTACTATTGTTACCAGCAAAACATTATTTGCAAAACTTTACAGGAGGTTTATATTTAGATATATTCATAAAATTATTTCGAACTTCCAGTTGAAAACTAAATATTAAAGGGAGACTTTTGTCCTGGATTTTATTAGTTCTGTGTCTTGTAGTTTTGTTAGGATCTGTTGATTTACTGTCTCTTTTTATATTTTGACTTCTTTTACTAAAACTCAGGATACATACTTGTTCCTTCTTCTATTTACACTGTCTTTGTATTTTATTTTATTGATTTCTATTATTTATAGTGAAATTTGCATGTTACATAAAATTTGAGATACCATTCAACATTACCATCTGCATCTGCAAATTCATACTATGGTCTCTTGCAACCGTAAATGAGTAAAATCACCATCACAAATGAAACAAGGCAGATGTCAGTAGAATTTTGTGCATTATGGATTAGAAGCATTGAATAAGTTAGAGGTACAGAATACGTATTGGAATTAAGAAACTAAGGAAAACAATCTGATTTGATCTGGTCTTTTATCTAGGTCTTTATCAAAATTATTAATGAATTTAGAAGCTAGCCTTCAAGAGAAAATTTTGTTCTCTCATTTATCTCTGTGCTTCTCTCTTAATTGCTCTGTAAAAATCACATGACAATATTTACTACTGTTTTGTTTCTAAATATGATTAATAGTGTGATTCTTGTGTACTGCAAAGATCTTAAATTTATGGAATTTCTGCATGTGCCAGTGTGTCAGCTTTACTGTGACTTACAGCACCTTTGGCTGTTTTGGCTTTGTGGCAAATTGCTCTTTATTACAAAATGTTACCTTCATACACTAAATGAACGACTACATCTTTTTAATCACCTGCTAGTATACTCTAGTACAGCATGCAGAATTTGTGTCCATTTATACATAAAATTTCTTTTCTTGCTTTTGTACCTTTTCTACCAAACATGTTTCTTAAGTTTCCCAAGACAGCTTCAGATCATAACCAGAGCCATATTAACTGACTTAGCAACGTTTTCAATACAATAACAATATGTGTTTGCTTAGGAACTTCCTTGTTAGTGCTTCAAAGTGCTTTATAAAACCTTAAATAGTACAGTCTGCTGGGGTTAAAATTTCCTTTGTTTCTTTAGATACTTCTGCCCTCTTCCTTCCCTCTCCCCAGAGATACAGGCTAGCTAATGAGCAAATGGGAAAGAGGGGACTGTGGTCGTGCATCTCCCCCAGTCGTCATTAGCCACAGGGCATGTGTGTTCCCATGTCACAGGTCATAACCCCAGGAAATGCCTTATAACCCCCTACCCTCCATTAGGACCAATCCTGTACCAATTCTGTATCTATTCCTGTCTCAGTGAAGCTTATGAATAGATGATTGCAGCAAACATATTTCACTTCTAATGATACTTTATTATCTGTAGCTGATATGGCAAAACAGAAAAGTTTGGTTGTCCCTGATTTCAAATGGTAATAACATTATGAACTGAGTGAGATTGGCCAAGACAGTTTCCTGCTAAAGGGTACTTTTTTTTTTTTTGCCATTAGAAATAAAAATATTCACCTGTTGCACAGGATAATATTATGGGAAAGGATACTTTTTTACACATGTAAAGAATAACTTTTAAAAAAGCATAGTGACTATAAGGCTTCCATAATTTATAATTGAAGATAGGTTGGTAAACTTTTCTTGCAGGGACAGGATTTTTGCCATCAAGATGGAAAATGAACATCTGGAAAAAAACTGGCCCTGTGATCCTGAGGGATCTCGGATTCAAAAATGTTCTCATCACCAAATGCCATAGAGATCTGGATACCCATAGGACAACAGTGTTGGAACTCCTTACTATTTTCTGAGGCCCACTAAAAGGGGACCCACTTGAGGAGGCAGCTTACAGAGTTCCTGGGAGCTTTATCAAGAAGTTACAGATGGAAAGTACTTTGTGCAAGTAAGAGCCGGGTGAAGACACCTGAACAGGAGAAAACAAGGAGATGGAGAGAGGAAATTAAACAGAAAAAAAGGAGGGAGCAGCTGGGTATATAAATACTATGTGTCTAAGTTCAAACAACTAAGTTTGAGCAACTCTGTTTTTATAGTGTGTGGAGGGAATCAAGCATTTTGATATCCCTGAATAGACTGCTGGACGGGTTAACCAGACATCTTTCCACCAACTATGAGTGAAACCTAGATCCTAATAGACTTCCTCAAATTTAGGTACATAAAAATGAGTGAAATTAGTCTGACCTACATACTTTGGGAAATTAGATTATCCCAATGCTAGATTGCCAGATTTCCCCATACAGGCCTATCTTTATGATTTAGCTACACTGTATTTTTTTCCTGAGAACCTGCTTCCTCCAGTACAATGGCAAACAGTGTCTGAGAAATGAATTAGGATCATGCAGGAAATCAGTGTGCTGCAAATTGGCTGCTTGCCTTATTAGATAGAGAAGTCCAAAGTTGTGTAGTAAATGTAGCAAGAGAAGTGTGGAGATAGGATGACTTAAACATTAAGGCAACTGAATGCTGTGAGAATACACATCTTTGCATCAGTGGCATTTTTGATGGAGCCAAGCAATTCACTTAAGCCAAATTTTTCACCAGTAGACACTACTGTACATTACTCATTTTCTTCTTGGTTGCCTTGGTTCACATGGGGGCAGATTTTCCAAAACTGAGCACTCAAAGCTGCAAATGAAGTCAGTTATGTTTGAATAGTGTTCTAAAATGTGTTGTTGTTCCTGGGAGTGTGTTCTTTAAATAGAGAATCTAAAATAAGTTTATAAACTTGACAACATTGAAGTTTATCTGATCCTCAGCCCTCTGTTCATAGTATATGAATAATAGATCCATCAAACTTCAGGAGTAGTGTGAAGTGAAAATCACTTCCTGTGTAAAGTATGTCACCTCCTTGCACCAAAGATCACAGAAATAGCTATAATGACCTTATATTTCCTTCAGAGGTTAGCTAGTATGCTCTAAACAAGATCTAGAGCCACATTGCACCCAGAGAATTGAAAGAAATATTTAATAACAATCATTCACTGTATTAGGCTTGGAAAAGAAAAAAAGATTTAGCTTGAGTCTCTGACGGGCATACATGGACAGGCCAGACAGAGATTACACTGACAACTCCCCTTCTGAGAATTCTAAAAGTGTAATAATCTTTTAGTTTTCTTTCAACATTAATATTATTGGTGGTACAAACGTTTCCAAGATTTTGGTGACTATGGGTGACTTTCTTTGCCTGGAATTACAGTTCCATTAACGATCGTGGTCATAAGATTTGGAGAACTCAGACCCTGAATCCCTTTTCTGCTCAGACCAATGGAAAGATTTCAAAAGCACTGAAAGGATTTTGCCTTCTTTGCAACATGGCAACAGTCAGAGATATCCAAGAGAATGAGATAATTCTGGGAACTGGAAGTGAGACAGCCATGTCAGCACCTAACCCAGGCTTCCTACTGCCTGTAGGAAACATACAGTAATCCTTGGGCTGTTCTTGGCACTGGGGAGGCCTCACCTGGAAACCAAGCACTGGTTTGGACACCTTCCTTCAGGAGAGGTGCCGGAGCTGAACAACAAGTTGGAGAAAACACAGCTGAGGGGAGAAAATACAGGGAAGAACCAGCATTGTGCAGTCTAAATGAGGGAAGGTTGAGGAAGCTGGTGTCACAAATGAGTGTTGTACGTCACTTAAAGGATCACTGGCAAAAGTAGCAGCAAAAGAAGGTTTAATATAAAAGTGAAAGCATGCCAAAATTTTTTGGTAAGATTCACTCTACTACTTGCTAGATGGTTAAAGCACACAGAGAAAAAGCAAACTAATATCTAAAATTAATCAATCTAAAACCAAAATCAACACAAAAATTATCTACAGGGGCTCAGACAAGGATAAGGAAAGGTTGATAAGGATAGGAAAAGGTAGAGACAAAATGGAATAAGAGACACCCTCCCCTTGAGTCACAGAGTTCAGAGTAGAATCCCCTTGCTAAAATGAGCCCTGGACTTGACGAAGAGTTTGAGCCTAAAGGTACAATAACACTTAATAGCACTTAATTGATAGCTTAAGGTAAACAATTGAGCAAAAGGTTCTCTAGAATTTACTACAACACAATAGTAACCCACTTACAGACCTAACTAATCTGGGAAAGAAACAGTCACAGTGCATTTGCTATAGCATATTTAGACTCTCAGGCACAGAGACCTAAAGATGTGTTTGCAAGGTATATACCTGTGAAAAATTCCCCTCAAGCTCAGTGAAGTACTCATGCTGGATGCCTTTGTATCTTCTCAATGGGAGAGGTTTAGCCTCAAGGAGTGTGAGGCTGTCATCCTTTGGTGGTGGACATACAAGTATAGCAAACTTGAGAGTTCTCTAGTTCTGAGAGGCATCCCAATCAGAGGGAGATGCTGGTTGCAGCCCATTGTGGTCCAGGAGAGCTCAAATGGTCTCGTCTCACAGATGTTTATAGGGTTGCAAGAGAGTTGGCTTTAGTTATAATAATTTTCCATCCTGACTGCAAATCAGGTGGGTAACTTTCTTTGAAAGTTTGGTAACAAAAATGTTATTCCACATGAGTTGTCATTCAGGCAAGAAAGAAAAGTTTCCAAGGCTGTTAATTTAAAAAACAGAAGAGCTTGATAGGTGGCACTAGTTCCAGAGAACAGACAGTTTTTCTGATAAGCTCAAGGAAAGCTGAGCCCAGGTGCTGTTCATAAAGGCCCAGGTCTAATGAGCATTTCTGAGATTACAGTGTGTCCTGAGGGGCAGGGTGTGGGAATGCAACACCACAGTTGGGGCTTAGGGTTTGAGTACAGAATACATAACATTCTGCTACAGAAAAGTGGAAGAATCTATTCTTACTTTGCAAGGCAAAACCAGTAAAAAATACATGAAATTAAATTTCAGCAGGACCCATTTTAGATATTAGGAATAGTGTCTAATATAAGCAAAGTACTAACAATGCCCATGGCAGTTTGGGAATTTCTATTACAGTTAAGTTCTTAAGAAAAAGTTATAAAAGTATGTCAGGATGGTCAGAGGGATGGATGAGGTGAGCTCTCCAGGACCTGTCACATTTATCATTCCATACTTCTGTGTTTTAGCTATAAATCTTCTCAAGTAAAGTAAATTATCTTATGTTAAAAGCCGCACTGTAATGATTATAACGTTTCAAGAATTCCAGATACTTTGTAATGGAATTGCAGGGATATGAGCTAATGTATCCTGTAGTTACCTTTAGTAATTTAGGATCTACCACCTAGAATTAAAGCTTTTGCAAGTTACTTCAAGAAATGCTCCTGAAAAATATTCCTGTCTAGTGACTGTTAACATAAATTGCTATTAATGAGTAGTTTGCAAGAAGAAATAATATGCATTTACATGAGAATATTTATATGTACATTTATGTAAATAGATACTTTGAATGGGAGTCAGGGCTGAGCACTAGTATGGTATTTGTTTACACTGTTCCAGTCAAATATAATTTATAAACAATAAAAGAATGAGGGAGGAGGGAAAAATATCCTCAAAAATGCTTTCATATTTCAATGTGTGCATGGTGTTTTATACCAAGAACTCCCTCAGCACAAGCAATGGGTATTCAATTTACCTTCAATAATGAAGAAAAAGTGAGAAAATGCAAACCAAAAGCTCTTAGGAAAATGCTATTCTCTATAGTATGAGCTCAGCATATGTTAAGGCAGTTCTGTCTCCTTTAAGTTACTTCTTCAGACAAAGTGAAGGAAAACCATTGCTTGAATTCAGACTCTGGTTTAGTATTAACTGACCATGTCAGAGCACTCCCCTGAAATCAACAGCATTTATTTGGTATTCAAGTATATTAAAGTTAGAAAGCAAACTGATGAAGGAAAATAAGCTAAACACATTAAATGAATGGAAGTTTATTCCATAAACATAAAACCATACCTTCAAAATATGTTTTATTATTTGATTTATATCTTCAATCTATGCTTCTATTCATGAAGTGCTTGCCAAGCCCCTCAGAGAGAGTTTTATTATGTGAAAGGCTTTTTTTTAGTTACTTTAAAACTTCTGGAAAATTTCTAGTAGTAACTGCTTTATGTTTTTAGGGAAACTCGTTCTGGTTAGATTTGTCTCCACTGTTGTTCATTTTAGCTTTAGTCTTTAGTCTTTCTCTTGTCAGTACCTCTGAAAACACCTGATAAATTGGGCAGCATCCTAAGTGAGTTTCCACTCTGAACACAAGACAACCTGATATACTCATTCCTTGCCTGGATTTTAGTTGAAAATTGAATCTTGAGCACTTAGAATTCATGTGTGATGATATAACACTTAAAACTATGCACCATTCTTTTGGAAACACTTCATGCTTCCTACACCTTTTCACCCTATCAAGATTTCACAGACTAACACAATGGATCAGGTTAGAAGGGACCACAGGGGTCCTCTGATCTAAACTCCCTGCTCAAGCTGGTTCATCTCAGAACACATTGCACAGAATTGTCTCCAAATTGTTCTTGAGTATCTCCAGTGAGGGAGACTCCACAAACTCTGTGGGCAATCTGTTCCAGTGCCTGGTCATCTGCACAGTAAAGAAGTTATTTCTCATGTTCAGGTGGAACTTTTTGTGCATCAGTTTCTGCCCATTGCCTCTTATTTCACTGAGTAAGCACTGAAAATGTTCTTTCTCGAGACACTATATTTCTGCCACTGCCTATTTTGTTTATTGTGTCTCTACCTAATTCAAGTGAAACTGAGATAAACCAAAACAACACTACTATATTCTGCATTACAGGAGCTCTCCATGAGCAACTGCAGTGAATAGACAGTTAAATAAGTAAATAAACCTCTGTCAGAAGGTGAATGAAAACATTTAGTGCTTGTCCTTCGTGAACTTGTTCTGAGAACATGAAAGGAAAAGGTTTTATAGGTATTTGAAAGTAACAGCTCCAAAGATAAGCCTAATGTTGTTATTTACTTACTTAAACAAGATATGTCAGCAGTAGGCAGAGTAAGAAAACTTTGAAAATGGTGCTAGTAATTTAAAATATGAGATCAAAATATGATGTCTATCTTCAACCCCCTCCACTCTCAATTAGTTTGCTTTATTTATAGCTAATCATAAACTAATGAGGGATATCCTGGGACACTGAAATCCACTTTACTATTAACAGTATATATGAAGTAGCAGTACCTTTCGGGTGTTCAGATGCATTTATGAATGTGACCCCCAGAGCTAAAATCAGTCTTCTCTAAAAAACATAAAATTAAAAAATTACAGCTGATTCCATTAGGGCCAAGAGAGAATACAGAGTTGAACAACTAAAGTGAGATTTATTTACCCTAATGTCAGCATCTGAGGTTTCTTACAGCCCCCCTTTACAGGAAGCACATTTGGAGACCGCCATGTCTTGCCCAGTAAGACAAACCTAGCTGTGGGTGACCACCAGTTCCTCTTGGGGCTGGAGAATCTGTCCCACTTGTTTCATCTGATGGCCAGAGAATGGCCTGGCTGTTCAGCTGTGTGCTGGCTCAAAGGTTGTTGCTAATAGCCCTAAAAAAAAAAAAAATTAAAAAAAACCCCCAACAAACGCACACACAAAAAAAAAGGTGTTTGGCTCACAGCTAATAATTAGAGCTTCCCAGTGCTCTTAAAATTATAAGAAAGTTGAAAGATGTTAGTGTTGGCTTTGAAAGAATACAATTAACTCAATGCTTTCCTTCAGTCATTTCTTTTTGAAGTTCTTTGCAGAAAATGCTAAACAATTTCCTTTCCCTTTTAACATCAATAACCCTCCTTAGTAAAGGACTTTGTTTAAATAGTTTTCTGTTGTCTGCAAAAAGAGTCAAAGGAAAATGAAGTCAATTAACTGAATGAAAGTGTGGCTGAGAAAAAAGTAGGGATTAGTCAATGTTGGTTCTTTGAAATGTTGATTGCATTTAGATACCTAAGCAAGGCCTCTGACCTGAAAAGCTGACACTGACTTACTGCCAAGACCACTGGTTATAAGGTAAGCCTCAGGCCAAGCTTGAATGTCACAGTAGGCTCAAAATAAACTGTAACTTTCTCCTGTGTAACACACTCGGTTAGATTTGGGTTGTGTGAAAAGCGGTGCTTGAGGGATCCTTTCAGCTTTTACTGTAAAGCATGAGGTGTGGAGGAGGACACTCAAATCTCACGCTCCCTAAAAATTGCACCTGTGACTCAAACTCCAGGTTATCTGGATCTGGCTGTATGAGTTCCTCTTGGAAAGTACAAAAGCAACACTGACTGAAAAAATAGCTTTATTAAACAATGTCATCGCTCCATTCCTTTCTGGAAAGGAGCAAATTTTTACAAACCAGGTTAATTTTCTTTGCACAAGCAGATTAAATGTGTTTTGCTCTGTCTTAACTTCTTAGAAGAAATTATACACACACTAATTCCATTTAAGAGAAATTATATACACACTGGATTCCATTTTTTCCCCATATTGTAAAGAAGCAATGCTTCAGGGTGCCACGTCAGTGCTGAAAATCTGTGTGTTCATACTGCTTAGGTAGTGGGATTTTTGGATACTTTTACTTTTCAAAGAATGAGAAACTCTCACCTGCAATGCAGAAACTAAAATGGCTTCACACATTATTCCACACCTGTAAGCTGTCTCTCTCTGGGGATGGTAAAGTTTTCCTTCCCATAAGTGTTGAAAAGGTTGCGACAAATTACTGAGAGGGTTTTCTCAAACACTATCAGAAAAGTATCCAAAAGAAGGATCAGAAATTCAGGTCCTCCAGGTATCACTGGAGGCAAGGGCACAGCCATGCAGCAGGTTTTGTTGCTGTCCCTCTTCCCTAGATGTCCCCATGATAGCTGTAACTCATTCTCCAGAAACGAGCCAGAGATCAGAGCCTGTCATACCCTGCAGGAAGGGACTGGCAAGGAACAAACTGCATGGGGACAAAGTCCCTAAAACATGTCCTAAAGATGTTTGATATTTGGCTACTGGCTTTTCCGACTGGTGTTTTCTACCCTGAAACTGGTTATTGAAGATAATAGCTGATGCTATTAATTATTTACTCCAGGACAACTTGGCCAGTGAGGAACACGAGGTCAGTGCGTGGTACTAATGACTGGAGCTCTCCCAGTGTCATACTGGTGCAGGGAGGCCAAGCACTGAGGTGATGTACACATCTCTGGTGTGTGACAGGTCTCCAAGCCATCCTCAGGATCTATTCTCACCATCAGCAGAGGGCCAAGTGACCTGATGAGAATATCAGGAGCCTCTCCACAATCCAGTTGCTTCCTATGAAATGCTGCTAATTCTCTGGCAAGGAGTAGCAAGAAGGAAATGGCACACCAGCTAGTAGACCATTATAGGACTCACACAACTTCATCAGTGTGAGTTTTCCCTTAGTATCCACCAGCTTCCAGCACACAGCTCAGTTGCTGGGTAATAAATTACTGATTACTGGTAGTGTCTGGCAGAGTGGGGAAGTCTTAGGTGTGTGGAAGTACAAGTAGGTAAAATTCAATGATGTTTGTGAACTGCACTGTAAGGTTATTACTATATAGAAAGTTCCCTATTACCCAGGAGGTTGCCACAATATTGCTTGTTGGTTAAAAAGAAGAAAGGAGTGGAACCCAACACAATCTGGTTTAGATAGCGTAGCATGTTTGGGTTGATTGATGAAACAGTAATAATATACAGTCATCTGTTGCAACTGCAACCTAACCATGGCAATGTGATGATAAGCGACGGTGTGATTTTAAAGAAAATTACTCTTGCTAAGAATTTTATTCTAATTTGTTGAACTACATGTTTAAGAAATACGAAGTCAATATTTTGTTTTTTTGGTTAAAGTGATGCTGCTGGACAGCATGCTGTATGCATTTGTCAGGTCAAAATATAAAACCTCTTTCATTTCAGCAGAAAAGAATGCTAATTCTGCATCTTCATTTCTGTTCAAGAAAGACAGTGGCTTTTTGTGATGTTAGTGTGGCTAATCAGAAATGAACCTTGAAAGGGTAACAAGTATTAATTGGACCTTCTAATTATAATGTGGCTTGATAGTATGGGAATGCAATATTAGAGTGTACGGAGACTTCAGTTTCTTTTGTCTTCATTTTTGTTTTAAATTTTCTTTTGCCTTTCTGTTTGTACTCATCTGTGTACAGCTGAGAAATAAGCAGGTCTTTAATCACTGAGGACTGTATGACCTTACCCAGGCACACCATCCGTTGAAGTTAAGTGAAGAAATGTACCACAGGTCATTCAGTTGCTTGGTCGGTGCATCTTCACCAATATGATGCTGTGTCATATGGCAGCTGTGAAACTGGCACTGTGCATCTCTCCTGTAAGAGATCACATGAGTGGGTGTGGGCTGTGCAGCAAAGCCAAATTACAGCCAGGGTTACCTCAGAAATGAAACCAGAAACAGAAAATCTGAGATACAGCTTTACAAGACTGTTCTTCCTTTTCTTTTGTAAATGGAAAGTGCTGATGGAAAAACAAAACAGCAACAAAAAAATCCAACAAACAAACAAAAATGCATCAGTATTAGAATAAAAAAGGCAAATAATGTGGAAATGGCTGTCGTGCTGCTATGACTCCTGTTTCAATGTGTACAGGTTGGCAAAACTCCTTGACAGAATTAACTTCAGCAGGAAAATCCAATGAAGGATTGATTTATAACTGTTGGTTGAAGGGGCATCTGCCAGTTGTTGTCTCTATAACGTTAATGTTCATAATGCAATGTGACTTATTTTGGAGAAGGAAAACTTGTGTGCCTACAGAACACAGACATAATTCAGACCAGCCTGACTCTCTCAGTTGTCAGAGATTGGCTTGACTGTAAAATTCAGCTTGGTTTTAAACTGGAATCTCTCAAGATCAGATTCGTCGTATTTGAATGAATTAATTTGCTTTGTAAAAAAATTATTGCTTCTCAAATTTCAGACCCAAATTGTCATTGGAGTGGGGATGGAGACGTGGGGGCAGTTGTTTTTCAGGGTTCTTTTTTTAGACCATATAAAAATAGCATAAATTTCAGGCATCCGAGGTGAAATTTCCTGAAGTCCCAAATTAGATAAAGAAAATTCAGCACTTAAAATCTCACAAAGCTTTTCATTTCTGAAAGCCTGTTGCATGGTGAAAAATAATAGTTTGGGGCAGGAGATGGATGCCACCTATTCAATATAAAAGGGGAATAAATTATTTTGTTGTCTAAAACCTAATCTTTGACAAATCCTCACCAGGTCATTGCTGTTAAAATCAGTGCTTCAACATGAATGTTGTCCCATGACTTTGGAAAGATGTGCTCAGCATCTATGATTAAAATTAAACTGAAAATAATGCTATCCTCATCACAACATTCCCTAACCATGTAGTCAAGCCTGACTCAGATGAGAAAACCACCTAATGAATCATCAGACTTGTTTCCTGCACTGCCTAGGCAGGCCATGCTAACTTTAATTTCAGTTTTTGCTACAAAATAATTCTTCTACTTAAGACACAGGCTGGGATAATAACTTGGTGCTGGGGTTCATTTTATTAAATTTGAGCTGGTCAACTTGGATTTCTTTAAAGCCAACAGAGACCTACAGAGTCAATAAGAATTAAGGCTAAATTGATCTCACCATAAAGTAGGTAGTTATGCTCCCTAAAATGGATGGCCCCCTAAAAGAAAAATGCATATTCCTTTGTACTGCTTACAAGAGTCAGCAGAGGAGCAGCTGAGCTGTAGATGCTACATTTTATGTCTTTGCAGTATCTGGGATGAACAGCCTTCACAATGTCAGATTTGCAGTACAGCTGTCACATCTCCCTTTTCTTTCAGGCTTTAGAAACACTCTGAAATCAAAAGTCATTTCTGGAATTTCACTTCCAGGGCCTCGACATTTTGGTGGAATTCCTCCAGAGATGAAACTTCCTTGTTAATTTTGTCAAACATTTCAGCAACATCACTTGCTTTTCATACTTTATTAAATTTTGTAATTTAATCAAATGTGATAATTTATATAAATCTACTTTGTGTAATCTGCAAATCAATTTTTTGAGAATACCTTGTTTTTATCCCTATTTTACTTGAGCATGTAAGTGCATTTATATATATATATATATAGACACACATATAACTATCTAACAATAATTATACAGAAGTAGAGAATAATAAAACAGACACCAAATGTGGACTATCTAGAGATATAAACTCTAAATTTCATGTACTTGCATTTTGTACATATATTGAATTTTGTATATACATAGTTGTACAAATGCCATTAGTTCTGTTATTATTTTAAAAACACAATGTCACAGGATAAAAAAGAAATAATTTGATTGGGTAGGGTGTCAGATAATAAAATATAAAGAAAAACATCAATTTTTTGGTGAATCTGTAGAAAAATTTTACTAAAAATTAAAGAAGGTAGACTTTGGAGTTACAGTCATCAGTCTATGGGAAAGCAGAACAAAGAAATCAGAAAATGTATACTTAAAGGATGATGATTCAGAGCTCATAAGGGAATATGTTATTGTAGTATGAGTAAAAGGTCTATGGGAAATATTTTCCTTGGGAGAACAGGAAATGCCTGAAAAAACTAAGCCACAGGGTGCATTAAAGAGAAATGTTTCCCGGGGTCACCATTCCTTTTACAGAAGGAAAGAGGAACCTATTAACTCAGGAATGGACAGTAAGATCAAGGGAAATTAATGAGCTGGAAGAGAGCCTTTTAGAGCTGTAGTAATGCTCAGACCTGTGGGCTGCTCTGAAATAGGATTCTGTTTTCCTGAAAACCAGTGATAACTTCATGCAGCTGCTCATTAGATAGTGCAGATAGCAGAGGAGAAATTGAAACCCTGGATGTGCTAGATTAGCATTTTCCCTCTATTTCCTCCATTTATTTTCCAGATGGCGTACTGTTTCCATGTTATGTTTTATTTATTTATTCCTCTTCCAACTCTATTAACCTCAGTGGAACAACACCAGAAATTACTATGGCCCATTGACTACAGAATCTTATTTGATATTGACTGTTTTCTTTAGGACCATTTGATTGACACAAATTATTGCAGCAGATGTGTATTGTAATTTGTAATGGAACATTTTATCTATTTGAATCCAGATAGTCTTTCTTTCATAGTCTCCATTTGTAATGCCACTTATTGGGATCTTTGAATCTTTATTGGATCAAATAGAAGGAATCTCCAAGGGGCAGCTAAAACCCATGGAGGATTAATGCACAGTCCTTCCACTCTTAAATATCTTGCTGTTTTCATCTTGTCCTAGGTCACCACTGGGAATGAATTTGGTCCCTTTACTCTGGTACATATTTACAAAACTCAAGGAAATGCCATGGAATTTGATGCAGTTATCAGTCTCACTTCAAAAGGGTACCAGAATTGAAATGATAGAAATCTCATGGACCAGGATTGAGATACTTTGCACTGTTATATCAGATGTTTAACACTAAGCTTCACTAATTTTTTTTTCTTTTTTTTCTTTTTTTTCAAGCTCTGAATTTCTTCATCATAAATATTAAACATATATTACATTTGTAGAGAACATGGCAAAGGGAAAGGGATGTGGAAGGAACAATGTTTAACATTTGGCTGTTTTGAGCAGGACTCAAAGCATTGCTTAAAGAAGTTACAGATATCGTATTAGCTTTTATTTTAAGAGCAGAAAAAAAACATTCCTGAGTTTGATGCTTTGTGAATTGATGTATGAGACCTTCTTCTCAGGTATTGAATCAAGTCAATGCACGCTCTTGACATGGGGGTACACAGAGTGGAAATCAGACTGTCTCAGGAAAATATGACCTTGAGTTTGACTACAAACAGTTTGTCTCTACATCCAAGTAAACAGCATTTCAGGAAAAGGGAACAGTGTCCAGGCTGAATGCAGAGAGATGATGGGAGATAGAGGCAGTACAGTGGGGCAGCTGCTGTGTCCTCCCCTGACACAGACCCTGTGCTCCCCGCAGGAGGTGCTGTGTGTCTGTGGCAAGGGTGGAAGGCAAACCCTATCTGCAGCTGACAAATCTGAAAAATCTGTAAAAACACCATGCTGATGGTAACTGGCTGCTCAGAAGAGCTCCCTATCTTAAACCCCACTCTGCCCATCCTGCTGCCGAGGCAACTGGGGAGCCCGTTCCCACATGCTGCTGCATGGGGAAGGCAAGCATTCCATGGCTGATGAGAGAAATCCAGGATCCCAGTGTACCACAGAGGTGTGGAATAATTGCTATCCACTATAAATGATGAACAGCTTCTGACACATGGCCAAGATTGAAATTGGAACAAAATGTTGTTTTAGTTTGATCTGAACTATAGCAGTTTAATTCACCTGGCTTTGTCACCAAAATGAGAAAAGGAAGGAGGGGAAAAAAAAAAAAACAAACCCCTGAATTGATTTTTCTTTGATGAAAACCAAAATGGTTTTGATTTTAGTGAAGGGCCCTTTTTCTTTCCATTACTCCTGTTCTTCTTTTTGCTTGATTAACTTCAGTTAAACTTTCTGTTAAAGCATGCAAAACAAAGAGATACTGATTTTCTCCAGTATTTTTTCTTTTTTTGTCCAATCTGCTAATTAAAAAGCACCTAAAATCACAGATTCTTTCTTCTACACACAAACAAACAAACAAACAAAAAAAACAATTTCAGTGGCTTAGCAGTTTGAAGCATTATATTTTTTACTACACAAAAGAATCAAATATAGCTCTCCTGAAGCAACCCCATGTGTACTAGAACCACATGCCTTTTGCAGGGATAATACCTTTTGATGGCATTGCTCAAGTACTACCAGTGTTCCACTCCTTTCCCATATCAGCCTCAGAGGACACATAAATATGCATAAAGAAATTTATGGCTATTTCACAATGTATTAAGGTAGGTATCCTCCTGCACTTTACTAAAAATCTTCCTTATGCAAAAAGTCCAAGAGAGTATTCTCACAACTTTTCTACATCGGGTTTAAGTGACTAGAGATTCTTTGTTAGTTTTCTTCCTGGACATGGTTACCAGCAGTTAATCAGTGTTACATTGCACAGCCTACTTGCCATGTACATAGAAATATAAAATGTTTAAGTCATTAAATGTTTTTGTCATTAGCAGCTGTATTATGACCTCTATTGTAGTTATAACCAAATTAAAATAAAAAAAAATATAGCAGCATATTGCTCATGAAGCAATTAGGAACAAAGGGTTTCATGGATCTGAGACACTTAATACAAGCAAGAAATATGACTTAATTTTGATATGTTAATGTAATAAAGAGTACATGATGTTGAGTGACAAGCAACAAAAGTCTGCTTTGAGTAGATGTAAGAGTGACTCTTTTCCCAGTTGTTAACATTAAAGAAGCCTGCAATTTGAGAAGCAGAAGGCATCCATGCCTGTGTAAACTACAGACAAAATACTCTTCTAAGCTGTTTTCAGTGTGCCTGTTTTTCTCTTGATCAAGCAAAAACTAATAAAAGTAAGAATAGGAGTTAACATTACATCTCTGGGTCATACCACTTAAAAGTCACTTGCTCTTACCTCACTCCTAGTATGAAATTCCAAGTGGCAGAGACAAATTTTGGTGTCTGGAAAATGAAGGTAGACAAAACTAAACAATAAAAAATCCACAAAGTTTTCACAGTGATGAAAAATGTACTGAGTATGACCCCCCTACGGAGGAATGAAAAGCTCTAGCATGTTCTTTGCTCACAAAAGTATTACCTGTCTTTCTTAAATTGTCTAGTGGGAAGGTATACTTGGAGCACGTGGTCATGCAGAGAATGAAATGGAGCCTTTGCCCAGGTGTTGCCCTTTTGCTCTTCCTTTGTACCTGGACACCTTCGGATGGCACCTCCATCACCCACACCTCTGCCTTACAGAGGCCCCCGTTGCCAGGAGTGATGTGAGCATTCCCAAGTGAAATGTAATTTCTGTGCTATACAAATAGCATACCCACCTCACAAATGAAGTGATTACAAGGTCTCCTCTCATCATGAAAATCTATGAATCCAGTAATCTGTGCTGCACTGAGGCAGTAGTTCTTTGGGAGAAAGCTCTAGCATGTTAGCCTGAGGGCATGCTCCCCTCATTCCTGCGATGCAGAGGTAGGGCATGCCTTCTTTGCCATCTTTCACAGGATTTGAAGCTTTTGTGCCTGGTAGAAAGCCAAAGCTGAAATCCTGGGTTAATCCTGTTGTCTGGTACACAGCCTAATGTTTGCTTTGCAGAATTCACCTCCATGCTTTGCCCATATGTGAACAATTTCAAAAATTTTAAACTGAAAGCATGATGACAACTCTTGTGTCCCTCCTTCCTCTTCCAAATTGCACTTGCTTTTATTGTCCCCTATCTATGCTGGGCAAGAAGATTGACTTTCCAAGGTCTGATAAAATAAACTTATGGAATAAGATATATAGGTGTGCATGCAGAGCATCAAAATAGCAAGTAAGGAAAGAAATCCAAATAAAATAATAGTGAAGCACCACCAATTTTAATCTATAAATCTTGAAGTAATTTTGCTACAACATTCCAATAAAAATTCCAAAATAGGCTGGATGCTTCACTGTTTTTCAGTGATGTTTGTTCTGTGAACCAGAATTCACTGTTCCTTTTCCTACATATATGGCCCATGGAATTTCAATGGAGTAGAAGTGCAGGTGGAGGAGCAGGTTTGTAACTAAAGGGTTAACTAGCCAGAGCTTCTGCTAGAGCTCTGTTGTTACTGGAAGGAAGTCAATTGTATAATTTGGTGAAGAGCAGATATCTAACTATTTTTAAATACCTAAGTGTTTAACACAAAGAGGAACTTAGGTCCATTATATAGTCAATGGAGAAACACAGACTGCTACATTAATGGTTCTGGCTTAAATCTGAAGAACTCTACCTCTCTAATAGTCAGACACTATTAATATTTCCCTGGTCCCTTTCTTCTCCTGTTGAATGGTATAAGTTTGTTTTGGTTGAATAAAAAAAAAAAAAAGAATAGCTTTCATGACCACTGAAAATATGTACAGGATCAAAATCCACTTTCTTTCTTCAAAGTGAGCAACACAGTACTGACCAGCACAGCCAACCCAAAACCACTCTCAGTACAAGATTCAGAATTATCCACTCCTCTTCCTGAGTACAGTGGACAAGTAATCATAATTGGAAAATGCCTAGATTCTTAGAGAGCAGAGTAAACCATGGAGACATACAAAACTGAAATAAATCTCTTCTACTGTAGTAACTGAAAATCTCACTGAGGTCTGCTATGCAAAGCAACACTTGCCAGCATGGTGGAGGACAGCTGGAAGAAGAAATGCATATTGTGAATTGTAATAACAATGGACAGGTGTATGAGTGATTTCTGAACTCGGGAACATGTCCCCGAAACTTGGCACATGTTGCTGTTTGCTCCTGGGCTGACATCCAGCAGAGAGTGAGAGGAAGCGAAACTGCTGCCATTAGTTACACAGTGTGCACACTTTCAAATTCACTAGAAACCCAGGTATAGCAGTGAAACATTTATAAATCACACTAGATCAGCTGCCAGACAAGAGACTATGATCAAACTGTGGCTGGTGGAGTATACAGGCTCTTTAAAAAATAAATGGAGAAGGTCAGATTCACACTGAGGACAGTGAAAAAAAAACCCACAAAAAACAAAGATCACCAAATCGGCTAAAAAATAAGGTTACTTGCAGTGACATTCTTAATAGTAGTCAGATAATTATTTACTTAAGTCTATATTATTTGACATTCAGGGTAGAAGTAGAGCATTTTTACTATGTTAGAAACAGGGGAATCCTCAATGTGCAGCACAGAGGGACAGGTACCCCCAGAGCTCAGATCTGCCTCTCAGCCCTGCTGAACAAAGAGGGAGCCCATGTATTTAGTTCAGATATACAAGGTTGAAGCCATTTAAACAGAACCCCCAAACTGAAGTAATACCTAAGTGAACAGCGCAGAAAAGCACCATTGTGTAAAAATGAAAAAAATAATGTCACAGAAAGTGGTTTTTTTTGAGTCTGTAATACTTCTTAGAGATTGAGTACTCTCAGGCTGGATTATGTACTCCTTTTATTAAGGAAATTTTATTGAAATTATAAATATTTGGTACACTTAAAATCTGGCTCAGTAGACTATGAGAATAAATTTCTTTTACTGTTATTAGACAACTACAGTTTAGATCTTTCATGGGTCAGGTGATTCCCACTCAAAGTATTTGTCTACCTGAGACAGAGATTTTAGTCATGTTTTAAAACAAGTGCACCTATATTTAAAAATAGATTTTCTGGTTAAAAAATCTGAACATAAAGTTTCCTGAGGATTTTACCAGTGAATCCAGGATGAACCCTAAACTCTGAGTACTCAAAACTGAACTCTTTCTATAATTACTGTGATCTTACATAAACTGTATCAAATTACACAGGATCCTTTTCCTTCTGATAGCATGAGGAATTTTCTGATGAATATTATAATCCACAAAGCACTTTTTGCACTAAGTTAAAAATTTTGTCTCTATCCCATAATAAAAATAAATCAACTGGTAAAAACCAAACCAAACCAAACCAAAAATAACAACAAAAAACCTTTAACATATTTTCATATATGCTATCCGTTGAAAGCAAAACAAAAATTTGCCTGCTCAGTTATATATGCTCATGTCTCTCTGGGTGAATCTAGAAATGCTAATATTTAAAGAGTAGTATGGAAATGAGTACAAGTGATGCCTTGGGTACAGACAAAGGTCGGCTGCAGAAATCAAAATAAGAAGGAGATTTAATATCCTAATCAGCAAGATACTTAAACACATTTCCAATTTTGAATGCCCGAAGGAATTAAAGATGTGCCTAATAATAAGCACATGCTTAAACATCCTTCCTAATTATTAGTGGTTTCTTGAGCTGAACATGAGCCCAAGTTTGGAAGCAAGAATGTGTTGAACATCAAAATGAAAATTAAAAAACAAACAAACAAAAACCAAAACCAAAAGAGTACATATATTTTATTCTGTTTCCCTTAGAGCACAGAGAGTTATCTGGTGTCCTGTCACACTTTTAAAGAAGAAACACTAGTAGAAAAGAAGCCATGCTAATGAAGGACATGAAAATCCATACTGATGATATAAATGTTGAAGGATCTGTCCAAACAAATTAGCAAGACAGGGGATCCCACAGCCCTAATCTGTATGAAGTAATTGTGTAAGCCTATTTTAGAGGACAGTAACAACCACCTGGAGATTGGGATTGTTCTGATGGGAAAAAAAATAAAATAAAATAAAATGTCCAAGATGCAGCAAAGCCTTTGTCATTAGTAAACAGTAGGACAGGATCCTACTGGCTGACTTCTTTGTTAATCTCTGCCTCATTCTCTATGACATTAATTATCTGCATTTGACTGGCAGTCATCTATTCCCAATTTGGACAGTTTCCCCGTTAGTGTGCCAGGCACAGGGCTTGGACGGTAGTTATTAGGCAAAACTGTGACTACACAGGACTGGACTGGAACAGAGTCCTGGCTGTATGAGTCAAATATCACAAGAATTTGTGTGTGTCTGTGTACTTACCCAAGCATCTCAGGCTCTGGGAAACACGTGGTAGAGGAAAAAAAATTCCAATCCCTTAATTTTAAAAGTCCTTGTTTTTTCACCTGTGAGCAGTTCATTACCAAGGCACTAGCAAAAGGCATCTTTCCCTCTCTTGCCCAGAGGACAATATGTCCCAAGACTTATTAATTATGAAAGTGCCAGACCCACAGTTCTAAAGCACAATTGCTGATCTGCTGACTGCTGCCTCACAAGTATATGCATATCTGTACATATACACACATGTATATCAACATACAAATATATACATACAACGATTGCAATTTTCATCTATTTGCCTCCAGGGAAAAAAAAATCAGCAAATCCACAAAGTAATCATGAATAGAAATCTATTTGGAGAAGTGAAATTTAAATCTTGGCATTGCAATTAAGTAATGGTGTTCATATTTGAGAGAGGAAAAAAGAAAGAACTGTTGCTTTGAAATACATATTGAGGCCATGCACACGTGGACAGAGGGATTAAGTTTGAGGCACAAACCTGGAGCAAATCACACCATGACAGCCGCATACAGAGGACCTGGTTGTGCATTTGAAAATGTGAAAAAGAAACATGCTGTGTGTGGAAAGGTAAGTGTTTGAAAGTAGAACAGATGCAGCTCTGTTTCGTTCTATTTAAGTTTGTAGGTAAAAGGGCTAATTTGTTTCTAAGGATTGTCTCATGTGTTCACAGTTTGACATCCACTGTGGTGTACAGCTCTTCATATGCTGATGTTTTACTCATCTAAACTCCTGGATCCTCTTCTGTACACATTGCAGTTTTGCCTTTAATGGGATACAATAGAAAGGGAGTGTTTTAATCTTACTGTTAATAAATGGGCTGTTGTTTGCTCTGGAGATTATGTGTAGACCCAGCAATTCAAATTGTTCTTCTTTCTCCTTAACTGTTCACAATCTGTAAGTAAATACTGTTGCTTTGGAATGACATTATATGACTGTCATGCTGAGTAAAATATTAAATATCACCCTAATGGCATTAAATCAGCATTAAACAGACATTTCCCACTATGAAAATAACCAAATGACTTTTACCTTGTCTGGCTGGAGTATATAAACAATGCCAGCTATCTAGTAAGAATAAAAGGAAAAAAAGAATTTAGACACTTTGCTGCTTCTTAGCACTTTCTTCTGGTTTGACCAGTCTATTCCATCAGTGTTCCTTCTTGGCAATTTCAATGCTGCTCTATCCAGTGCTTGAAAGAAACACATGTTCTGTGTGTGTGGCATGTGTCAAGCAGAGAGGCGTGGAAAGCTGCAGCAGCCATCACACAGGGAGCCAATGCCTTCCAGAAGCACATTGCTGTTTCTGGAAGTGGCTTTGTCTGTCATGAAGTAAATTATTTAAAGACTAATTGTTTGACTACAGATATAAATAAACCTAGCAATTTCCTTGCATTGGATCAGGCTTCTAACCCTCAGCTTTAGCCCTCTATTTCTAAAAGGTGTAAGTAGAAGTCTATTTAGAAAGTTGCAGGGAATTGAGTAGTTAGGAGGTAGCCCACTCACAGATAAATTGTTTTCTAATAAAAGTGTTTGAAAGTTGGATTAGAATAGATTAATTCAGGTAAGTGACTGCATGGTAGGAAGGAAGAGTTGTGGCCACATTTCAGAAACTCAGCTTTAACAGAGACCCATACATGAATGAGTCATGCTGGCATAACAGTTAACAGAAAATTCATGGTTTGGCACCTATCTCTACATCCAGTAGCCAAAATTAACTTATTTTGTTAGACCTGGACAGAGCACAGCCAAACATAAATCATGGAAATAAATAGATAAAAGACTAGGAAGTAAATCCAGCCAGAAACTAAAGATGCAAAATAACTGCGTGGTTTACACAGTATGGCATATTTCAGGTCTGTTTATTCTCAGGTAATTGTAACTTCATTTCTCTCCACTGTGAAATAAAGTGGATACAGTTGAGATGTTTGCTGCTTTAAAACTACAGGTGGTATTCACCTGCCAAAAAGAGCACCATAACTCTCCCAGTACCTTTATCCAGTGAGGTTGTCTTCAAGCTAACTTAGGATCTGCCAGAACTGACAAACATTAGTGACTCTCAAAGTCATGCCCCTTTTCTTGATGACTCTCCCTGTCAGGTTTCAGCACTGATGTTTTGCTCAGGGATCACCAGAGGAATTGTATTTGCAGATGGCTTCAAACTACGTTATAAGCCAAGGGAGACCAGGTATATTTTCCAGGGTTCAGTGAAACTTTTTAAAAGCAAAACTGTTCCAAGGTAAAAACCAGTATCTCCAAGATACCTCCATAGGCGTTTTGAAGGAAAATGTCATATACATCAAAGGATACCTGCAGTGGCAGAATTCAATGCAGAAGTGCTGAGATAAAACCAAAATTATCAGTGCATAAAAATGTGTAGATGAATGTTTGAAAGAATCGGAGACATTTTCCTCTGCTATAATAATGAAATATAATATAATCTGCAAACATGATCTGTTTTTTTCATATCTGTTTCTAAGGGTCCTTTGTACAGATATGGAGCTCTCATGCTGACTCACCCTTCTATCAAACAGATGGATGAATTCAGTTCCAGGATTGTGAGAGAATGAGGTTGTTTCTGAGAGCCAGATGGATGTAAAGGCAGAAACAACAGCACAGGAGAAAGTTGGTTTTGCACTTTACAGTTTCTTTTTTATTTCCAAGACAGCATAAATAGCAAATCCAAGGAAAGAGACAACTTTAGCAGAGATTTAGCAGGGGGATCAGGCGAGAAAAACCCTTCTCAGTTACATGACTGCTCTCACATGCACATGCCTCAGACAGGCGGTACTTCACTTACTTACAGTTTGTTCAACTGATGAAATTCCCTACTTGTCCACAAGCGAGGATTTGCCTGGAGGTTCTTCTGGATATACTTAGACTATTGCTAAGTAAGCTCACAGCAATAAGATTAGCATTAGCAGAATTTCTCCCATACTAACAGTTCATCTTCTCATTTTTCCCATATGGTAACCTGATATCTGCACAGCTTTTCTGCTCCAACAGCAAAATTTTGTTTGTCAGCATATGTGTTGGACTGTGAGAAGGGTTTCCTCCATACTAGACTAATACCCCTCAAATAAGAGTTCTGTTAGGCATTTCATATTGTTGTTGAGAAGACTGATCAATTACAACAGCTCTCCTTTGAAAATCTTCACACAGACAGAAAGTTAAGAGAAATAATAGGAGTGGAAGCTGATTTCTGAATTCCAAAAGATAAACATCAAATCTGTTTATTATTTAGTAATATGACCCTATTTAAACATTGTTTCTTACTACATGGTTTTGTTTTTTGTTTTTTAATATAATAATCTCAAGAAAACCTTTTGTTCTGCATGATATCTATTCAGCATGTGCTTTTTATGTAATCTGGCCTCTAAGAACTTTGTCATGAATGGAGCCAAGCTGAATAACTTTCTCAGAAAATAAAACTTGATGGAATATTTTATGAGAGTTTTTCACTGCAATAGAAACCTGGTGTGCTCCAGAGTGCAGCATTTGGCAGACACAAATAGTAAAGCATAAGAAGGATTACCAGCTACTAATTTTATTAAAGTCCACTGGCACCAGGAGCAGTGCTGCTATCACCAAATTTCAAGGATAACAGCAGACTAAAATGGAGCACTCATTCCTTTTTAGTAGAAAAAACTTTTTGCGATAAATTTGAAAGATTATTATGGAGAAATGAGAGGAAATGTTTTCAGGTTCAGAGCTGAAAAATGATGCTTTAAAAGCCATGTTTTTGAAGTTCATGTATTGGTCAGGTACAAGTGCTTTGGGCAGTCATTTACTAATGGGTTAGAGCAAAATAGAAGTAAAATTTGTCTCAAATTGATAGATGAATTTTAGTGCTATAAAGACATTGATAAGAGACTATGCTTTCCCAGAACTCTTCTGACTGCAGGAGGACTTTATTCTTGGTTTTTGCCTTGGGGCGTTTGTTTCAATTTTGTTACTTTCAACAGAATTGTTCATGTGAGTCTGGCTTATTCACATGCCTTGGAGTTATTGGTCTCACCTAGACTTTGAAATCAGCAACACAGATCCTGATACAGTTGACTACTCACGGAACTGTGAATCTGAAAGTTCATAAGAACATCAAAATATGTTACACAAAGCAGAGGATCTTCTGATATATTTCTGCAGCTAAAAATTAAAACTTATGGTCATTAATATCTTCCTGGGAGACAGGTACTCTCATGTTTCAGAAAATCCCCCTAAGTACCATTCTGCCCCTTTGAGTGCCTGAATATACTGAACCTTAACTTAAAATCAAGAAGATATGGTAATGCTTTCAGGAGCGGGGATTGCTTTTGATTCACTCCCGTTCAAAAGGGGTGAAAAATGTTAAGTATCTTCTAACAAATGGAGATAGGAATAAATGTTCATAGGTTCAACCATTTAAATGCATAATAAGACAGTGATAATAAAAAAAAAAAGTTGTCTAATATTTTCTATAATTTTTATGTAATTGTCTATATAGTGCTTTTATGGGGCTGAGTTACCTTTTGTTTTACTGATTATTCTTATATTTTGCTAACAGTGGATAAATGGATAAAACTACTGTTAGCTTGCCTGGGAGGAGTTTGTAGAATAGTATTCAGCAGTGGAGAGAGCTTTCTGGCTTTTCTAACTCAGGAAGGAAAGGAAATTATCACATTATGTCCAATTTCACATACTCTAGGGAAATATCATTGTTGACTTTGAGGTTCTTTTTATTAATGTTAGTTGCCACAGAACAACCCATATAATAATGATTGCAAAATGCTACTCTATTTAAGACATCTCCCTTCTTGACTGCTGAAAAATGGCAATCATTCACACATTAAAAACCCAAGTAAACAAATAGCACAAACAACAAAGCAAACAAACAAAAAACCTCTCAGGATAGTGGGTCTTTCAGAATACCTTTTTATGAAAGTGTAAGGGCTTTCAGTTTGTTTGGTTTTGGTTTTTATTCTGCATCTGAAATTATGGTTCTAATCTACTTAAATACTTCCTGGGTTTTTTTAGTGTTTTTCTCATGCTAGAGCAAAATTACAATAAATTCTTACTCACCACAGTGTCTGATTTTCTAGTTAAGGTTACAGCTATCAGTCTGGAAGTTCTCCTAAAACTCAAAATTAGTTTCATAATCTGTGTTGCAAGTGCTTTAGGTTGACACCCCAGAAGTTTTGTTGCATTGCCAGATATGAAGAGGTATCTCAGCTTACCCTTTTCTGCTGTGTGTGTGAAACTGGTGGAGATGTAGCTCTTGAGGAACAGTATGTCCACTGGTTGGATTTTTATCTTCCCAGTCCCTGAAAGAGTCTTTCTGAACAAAGATTCCTCTTTTTGCATAGAATAATAAGAGAAAAAGGGAGAAATATCATGCTAAGATTCTGTAAATCCAGACTTCTGGAGAGGAATCAATTCCTACAGTCAAACTATTTTAAATACAAAAGAATAATATAAATAGTTTTGATATGTGCTACAAAATATTATATAAAGAGTTCATATAACTCAACCTAGTTAATATGATCTCAAGGTAGATCTAAAATAACAACATAGACTTGACCAGCTGTTGTTGACAGCTCCCTATTAACTTTTATCTCTATCTCCTTACATATGCAGTGTTTTGTGGGACTTAGTCAGTACGTATTGAAATGTTGAATATATCCATTGCCATATCCTATTACCAATTACTTTTAAGTTTAATTAAATGTTTTCCAAATTAATAATAATACTAAACTAATAATTACGCAGGGCAGTCATCCCTCTTCCTGCAAATTTAGGCACTTCAAGCACGGCAGGCAGAAAAACTAATCATGATCAATAAACAGCCCTTTGCCCAGAATTTTCAAATATTCCTGGTTAATTATGTTCACAAAACACTGAACAACAGAAAACAAGAGAGAACAAAAAGGTTATTTACATCTAAATCACAAACTCCTTCATTAGTTCTTTTCCATTTTTAATAATGTTGCTTTTACATTGCTTTTAGCCATTATTGGCATTTGAGCATTTGTCTGAGTATGGTCTCCTGTTCCTTTGTTTTAAAAGGTTTAATACTGCCAAACTTTTCCTATTAAGCAGATAGATAACAATGGTCATTCATGATAGAAGCAGCTAATGTGATTGTTCATTTTTGAGGTATTTTAGAATATTTCTGCTTATAAAAGGGGAATTATGAACAGGGAACAAAACTGTAAGAAGCAGACATAAAACCTGTCATAAATCCAACAATATTTTACCTAAATCTGCATCCTTAATCAGTGCAGAAGCTTCTTCCCCTCACCCCCTATACTACCTCTAATTTTTTTTTTTCCCAGAATTTGAAGCCTATAACCATGGAATCTTAATGAAATAACCATTTTCTTATCTTTGATGCTTAGAAGCAACCAAAATCTTATAAGAAAAATTCTGTTTATTAACTGGTTTCTTTCTTGTTTGGGTTTTTTTAAAAAGTAGTAAAATAGAGGGACAGGATTGCATTTCAGATGAATATTATAACACTTTTGCTATGTCTGAAAAGCATCTTGAGAGAACCTATTTGAAATTTAGCCTCTGTGGGGGGTGTCACGTAAATGTTGCTTTGAACCATAAAGGATATAATATGCTGTATAAAATGGATGATTCTTATTTTCCTCTATTTTCTTCCAAGTCCGAAATCACTGCATCTCACTTCTTATCTGCTCACAGTTAAGTCAAGTATCTTGCCAGGCAGCTGTCACTTCTTACAGCTGCTTTGAGGGAGCTGTGTCGGTATGGGACTGGGCACAAGCATGCTGTGATTTATAGCAGCAGCAGCAGCCTCTTGGCAGAATTAATTTGACTTGCACCATCTAAAAAGTAGGGCCCTTCTCCAGACTTGTCTTCCAGAAGCCTGTGTTGTCTTTGCAGAGAAGTAGACATCTCTAGTAAGTGATTTATCTAGTACCAAAGTGGGTATTATATAACAGGGAAAAACATACTCCCTTTCCTTCAGCTGCAGTGAGAACACAGGCAGTTGCTTAAACCAGTAGCATTCCTTTCATGTGGCTGAAGTCTGGTGGAGTAGATATGGACTTCTCTCTTATTCAAACAGCTAGAAGAATGTACTAAACATGCTTCATCAGAAATGAGTCTTTGCCAGTAGTTTTTGGGTTAACATATCAATTCACATTCTGCTTAAATCATATTAATTATAAGCCTTCACCATGAGTTGTCACGCAGGCGGGAGTAATGCTGCCTTTGTCTTCCCTGCACAGAAACATGGTGACAGAAAGCTGTGAGCAGACCAGAGCTCCTTCTCTTATAGAAGGAGGGGGAATTATATTGTCTTTTCCATAAACTGAAGCACCAATGTAGCCCATGAGACGCTTCCATGTTCTTGATAGATGAGTAAAAAAATGCTTCAGCTATACTGATCTCCTTTATCTGCTAAATATGAGGATGCGGATGAGGGAAACATTTCAGGGGAACAACAGAGAGGAATGAACAGGAGCAGTTCTGTATGCTGGGTAGTGAAAGAATGGAGACAGAAATTCTTATAAGTTTATTGTATGTTAGTCCTTGTTACAAAATGTGGAACAAAAGGGAAGTCAAGTTTTGTTATACCATGTGTTGGAAGCCGAGGCAAGTATTGACCAGCCCTGTGTTTTGCTTATTGTGAAGGTTCATGTGAAGTTTACTGAGCAGATGCAATGAACACACAGGATCTGAGCCAAATCAAGGAGCCGATTATGTGTCCATTGGCTTCAGAAAGCTTTGGATTTTAAGTCACTCTTGTTTATCCATACAATACTCAGAAGGACAAAGAGGGAGCTGTGAGCTCTGCACAATGCACTCCTTGTACACTACAGACAGGTAGGTCCCAGTTAATTATTCCTGTCTTGCCCTGACACATCAAATCAGTCTGTCACAAGTTCCTCTTTCCCCTTCCTCCAGCTTTTCAAAAAAATCTGCCACAACTCTTCATTTAAAAGGCTCAAGGATGGCATTTTAGGAGTGCCTACTGTCCAGTGGCCACCTGTAGCCTGCTACTATTTGCAGTTTAAGTCTGTCACCAATATTTTATGACTGCATCTGCAGTTACTTCAGCTGAACAATATTTAACTCCTTGACTCACAAACTTGTCAACAAATACTTGTTCACAGGCATCATTATGCTTCTAGTGGAGCTTGCAGCTTGCTTTTTTTTCGTTTGTTCTGCTGCTGAAAATCAGGGTTTACTGGGAGATGTCCAATGTTCATGAGCAATAAAGCCATAAAATAATTTAAAAAGGTGATAGATTAAATTCTTGTCTGGTACATAGGTTATTTAAGAGAAGGCAATGGGCTTCATTTACACTTGAAGAGACATCTTAGTCTTTCCTGTTAAAAAAAATATGCGCAGGCCTATGCAGGGCTTTCCCTTTCCCCCATCACCAGAGGGTGATTGCAATCCTTAATTTAAAAATATATGTCATTACATCTTACTTTGAGTATCACCCTAGTGCTAAAAAAGTTTTAGAATGTGCTAAATTTTAAGGTCATACCCATGTTAATATTTCCTCAACTATGACAGTACTTGGCAGTTATAGACTTTGGCTTGTTTTCAAACTTAAAATTAGAATTTGTTTTGCTGCAGTTGACTTTTAAGCATAATTTAAAGGGTAAACAAAAAAACCCATCTTTTAGAAGCTATTTGTGACAAAGAAGAGACCTTCAAGAGGTTTTTCTGGTCCAGTAGCTACCAACTGATGGACATCAGGGCATGAGAAACAATCCAGAAAAAAATTCAAAAAACATCCAAGCCCTCCTCATAGATTCAGGCAATCAAATTAAAGAAAACAGGAAAATTAAAAATAATAAAGACTGAAATCTCAACTTTCTGATTGTAAATGAAGACAAATATTGAAGAAACATACAAGATGCTCTATGGCTTTATGTGAAAAAAATATTACATAGCTCTTAAATGATTTTCAGGACATTTATGAAATGCTTAGATAGGCTGAATAAAGGCATCAAGCTATGACCTTTTACTGCCTAACTTATCTTAAAGATCTCCAGTGATGGCATTTCCACAAATTCTCTGAGCCGCCTGTGCCAGTGATTTAGCATTTCCTAGTAGACATAAGATATAGTTCCCACTGCAACTTGGCTCCACTACTTTTTGTTCTCTGTTTCAAAGGTATGAAGAACAGGTTATTCCCTCCCCTTTAGCAACAGCCAAAAGTGAACATAAGATTCAAATTACTCATGTGACTAAAAATGCCCATTTACCAGAATGTAATCATAAACCCTTATCTTGCATCTCATAAGCCAACTGCTCACATTTGTCTCAGTGGGACTACAGAGGTGAGAGAAGATAAAAAGTTTGAAACTTGTTTAACCAGAAACTATATATTCAAAAAGAAACAATCTGCTGCCTTTATAGAAGGATTCACACTTGTCTAGAGAGAAATGTAAAGTCTCAAATATATTCATTTAAACCTTTTTTAGCAACACCGCTGTGTTGCCTCTGGCAATATTCTTATGATGTGTATATATTAATATATATATTTATTTCAAATTACTTCCTCTTCCCTCTAATTCTGTCCTGTAGATTTTTATGAGAGGTAATTGCTTCTCTAGACTCTTAATAAATTGTCAGGTTTTGTCTAAAAATATGTTTCATTGTAAATTTTCAGAAACTTTGCTTGTTGCTTTAAAATTAATCAGTAGAATCAGGGAACTAATTTTAATGATGATTGCTATTTTAATGGGTGAATATTTTTAGCTAAATCTAAAATGCAAAAAGGCTTTATGGTTTGGTAGAAATTTAAGTGAGTACAAAACTGTAATACATCTACCAAGTACAGATAACAGATTATCTTAATTCAAATTATGAAAGTATTTATAGAACAGACCAGCAAGTGGCAGTACATGTTGTGCATAAATCATGAATGATAAGAGTGAAATCTTTAAAATTAAATTAAATAGACAGTCAAACAAGCTTTCATGTACAGTCTTATTCATTTTAAGTGTCCTGCCAAGAATTGTAAATGCTTCATTCCACATGACCTTATTTATTTTTCTGGAAATAATAAGTATTTCTCAATTTTAGGAAAGAAAGGAAGCAACTCTCCTGTTAACTGCTGGGATACATTTGTGTCTCAGTTAATCAAAATGTATATACTGTAAGCTTAATGTTGGCTCAGAGTGGAAAATGGAATTTTCCAGCAACTGTAGTGTTATGAATTGCCATGACTCATAACATATTCCAATAAATAATCAGTGCCTATGAGCAGTGTATTGTAATGGATGCACAATACCTACTCCAACGGTCTTTGACCCTGATATCTTTTATGTGAACTCCATTTTATGCAGCTTATTTTCATAGGTGAAATGTTAGAAGAAACCATAATATTTACTATTACAGATTTGTTCAAAGTCAGTGTAATATATTGCTAGGCAACATCCAGTACAGAAAAAGAGGAGGAAAAAAAAAAAAGTGTTGCCTTGATTCAGTGAGTTAGCTATGAGAACAAATATCAAATGTGTGTGTTTCGATAAAACATTGCTTTGAAATCCCTAGTTATATTGGTAAAGTGTTATAAATGGAAGTATGTTTTTCTCTAGAAATATTTAGATTAATGTACTGTGTGACTGTAATGACTGATACCCTCTGAGGCAAAAATAATATCCATACTCTAAAGATGAAGACAGAGAGAAATAATAGAGAAAGCCAATGGTATTTTTCAGGAGATCATCTCTGACCCAGAGATGCTACTAGCATGGATGAAGGAGGAATACTTGCACTGGAGCCCTTTTAACCCCTTCCCTGCCAGTATAGGATATTAACCAGAGTGCTAAATGCTGTTCCTTGCCAACCTAGGTGTTGGCACATTGTTAGATTGTGTGTTTTATGATATTGGCATGTCTTTACCACGTAGTTTTCATGGAGAGGCACAGAAATTGCTTTCCTTTTGCATCACTGTTCCTCAGGTTGCTAAGCATGATGGTTCCACTTGTTTCCTTGAACAGCAAGGCTGTTCCAGCAGCATGCTGTGGCATTTGTTAGTGAAATGCAGTTAGAGTTGACTGGAAAAATGTGAACTGCATTTTTTGAATTTCAGAAAAAGTTTTTGCACGTTTAGGTTACATTTGCAAATGGACCAGAAGCAGTGGGTGGCATCATTTTCCAATGCAGCCGCCCAGAATGGAACGAATAAATTCAGGTGAAGAAGAGCTAAGATTCAGTGCCTTTTCTGAATGATGGATTTTATTTCTCACTTTCCCCCCAGACTGTGTCTTTGCTGTGCCTTAGCATATTTTTAAGTGTGCTCTCAGGCTCTTCTTCCAAGGATGCTCACTTTTTCTTGGAATGATTTTTGAGAGCAGAAAGGACCACAGCTTTTGATATCACAAACAGAAATCAATAGGTTGAGAGGGTCATTCTTACTTACACACTGAATAATGCAAAATGGAATATGCGCAGTGGGAGAAACCAAGAGACATACACCTGCATATGCAGAAGTGTACTGAGTATATTTATTTTCTCTGTGCACTTAGAGATTTAAATCTCTGTGTCACAAGCTCTTAGTAGAAGATTCCAAGAACTAGGTGATGGGACTTGGATTTGGGACATTGTTAAGCATTGTTAAGCAAGTATGAAGACATGCCTATGAAGTACAAAGCACTAAAATACAGGCAACAGGACAATGAAGTTCTATAATGAGTCTTGTCCAGTCTCTCTGAGAAAGCTAAAGTTACACTTTTTTAATGTAAAACCCCATTGCAAGCAGACACAGGTAAGTCTGCCTGTCTCTTCTGATGCTTAGGAAATTCTTCTCCATAAAAACTATGATGGAAATGTTTGCCACAAGGTTATTTCTTTGACTCTTCCCAGGATCTACTATTCCCTGGAATTACTCTTCCCTATGTACAGAACTTTGCATGTTTATTTCTGAATTCCCTGCAATTTCTGTTGGCCTGGTTCCAAAGGTTATCAGGATCTTCTGGACTGAATCTCTGGTATGATTTGATGGGACTTTTGGTTCCAGGGCTGTGCCTGATGAACACCAGAAAGTGTTTCTGAATTCAAGGTATATATCTTGTACTGAGAGTTTCTGAAATACTGACATCTTTGTCTTCTCAACTTTGCTATGAAAACTACATAGCCTGAAAAATGGAGAGAAAGTTGTCTTGAGCCATATTTTATAATATCTCCCTCAGAAGAGAAGGTACAATTTCTTTCCGAGGTAATCTAGGTGAAAAGCTTGAGTTTCCCATTTGACTCAAATTTCCATTTTCTTACTCTAATCTGAGCTCCCTAATCAAATGTCTGTTACACAAAAGGTTGGCAGTATAATGCAATTAAGTGCATTCAGGTATTTCTAATCACATAGACCTCAAAAACTGACTTTTACATCCCACAAAAAAAAAAAATTCAATGGGGAAATCTAGATAATCAGGCCAAGGATTAAGTAGAATTTTACTTATTTACATGTAATTTACCTCTGTATCTGGTTGCTACTCCATTTCAGAGTCTAAGAATGTTGGGTATGGTTTGGCCTTTATTTGACTCTGTGTCTGAAACTGGTTCTTTGAATGCCTCCTCAGTTTCCCTTCTGCTGTCTGAGTCATAAAATAAGATCCTTGCCTAGGCTTCTCAGACTGAATTTTAGTGTTATTTCAGCGAACTCTGAGAGCAATTCCCATTCTTTTTCTGGAGATGTATAGACATCTACCTACTCCTGCTGTAGACTTTGGCTATAAGACAGGATCTGGTCCATAATGACTATATTTAATGGGTTAGAAAATGCCAATGTAAATTAGATTCAGATAAAACTAATGCAACTCTGCCTGGAGGGTTACCATTGCCCTAGCTACAAAACACTGGGTAATTAGTAACCATGGCTGTAATGTTATAGTGAGGATTTCAGCCTTTGGAACAGAAGATTTACAGCACCACATAAATTCTTCTGCACTTGCTCTTGCTTTTCTTTCCTCTTAAAAAGGTAAAGGAAACTCCTGAGTGTGTGGTATCTAGCAGTGCTTATTTGGGATACATTGCAGACAGTATATCCAGGTGGTGTTTTCTGATTCAGAGATGAGGTCAATAAAAAGTTTGGAAAATGTTTCCAAAGTCTTGGCCAGATTCTCCCTGTGCATTTAGGAATCTGAATATGACTTTCTTACAGTTACAATATCTTCTTTGTTCTTCCTTCCCCGGTTTCTATACCACTCCCTTATTACATGGCAAATGAAGATTAAAAGGAGAACATATCCTCTAGTTATTTTCCTCTGAAGTAATAATGTAATAGGAAGAAAAAACCCCAAATAATGTGGAGGGGAGTGAAGTAAAAGCAGAACAATTTAACAATATAAATATACTTTCTCTGTTCAGATTCCTTCCCCAAGAACAGGATGGGTTAAAATGTTTCAAACCAACCACATTAAATAGGGAAAACTTACAAAAAAAAAAGAAAATCAGGAGAAACAGTAAACAATACTCATAACATATCCAGAATTTAAACTTTCTGACAGTAATGAAAAATCTATGTGATTACATTTCATCTCCTTTTTTTTTTTTTAGTTTAAAACAAACCATGCCTTTCTGTTCAAGGTTGAGTTCTCCTAATACCATAATTTGGTGGACAAGCAACAAAAATATTTAGCGGATAGTGCTTTAATGAATGAGAGACCCAACAACAATCTGCTACTATAACAGAAAAAATAGGAAACAATAAATATAATGCTAACAGAACTCCAGAAACAGCTCCCAGAGCCTGTGTTGGTAGCAGTCTTATAGTACACAACAAGTGTCATCTGAGCTCTCAATAGGTGATAAACTGAAACTATTTCCTTGAATGTATTCAACAAAAAAAACTGTGAATGCCAGTTAAAATCACAACGAGGTGAACTGCATGATTCAAATCCAATAAAAAACAGACAAAAATGCCATATTTTAGGTCAATATGTAACAACTAGCTTAGAGTCTGCTGTTTTCAACTAAAATTCAAATAGAGGTCTAGAAAAAGTAAATTGCTGAAAGACAGGGAAAAAAAGTTATTCTGAGCCTCTAAAGATAGAATTCTCTCCTGTGCATTTTTGTAAAAGATATGACCAGCTGCAAGAGTCATCCAAATCAACATATTTTTTCATGATGTCTTGACCTTTTCCCTTATATTGAACACAAGTTCCAAAGCAGGAGATCTATATCCTTGCGGTTCTAATAAAAAAATAAACTAATAAAGCCAAATAGTAGTAAAAATAATTAATTATTGATATACAAAATCCCTCCAAAAATAATAACTTTAATGGCTAAGGCAAGACAATCTCTCTCTGTGATAATGAAGATGTATTGAAGCAACATTTCAGTTCACTTATATATATATTTTGATTTGTCTTTTCTGGTATTGTGGTAGTATCTATGTTCTTAGCTGAGAATAGACATGATAGCAAGAAAGAGTAAGAGAAAATGGAAGAATAAATTCATGAGGAGATGCTCACATGTAAGGGCTTCAGCAAAATGGCTTTTGTGATGATCCAAACCTTCCACACAGTTTGTTCCATATTCCTACTTTTTATTCATGTTAGTTGGCTGTTCTATATGATGTTGTTTCTTGTTCGAGTTTATGAATAATGCCATTGCAGAAAGTGGATTAGAATCAGAGTTCTAAACCTATCTTTGGAAGAATATCTCATTTAACAATTAATATAAAACAGGTATTTAAATTCACATGTGTTTTGAGAACTGATTTTTTTTATGCTCTTGAATTTATACAGACAGGAAATATTCATTAAATATCCTTCTGATTGTTCAGAGCTATCAAAACATTTCTTTCTCAGTGTTCTGCACAAACAAACCTGATAGCCCCAAGTCAACTGGATAAGATTTTGAAACTAATTTGCAACTGGTTGTGATTAATTTTGGAAAACAGACTTGCTGACAGGATCTTAGAATAGAGTCACAGCAGTTAAAAAGTACAGTGTATGTCATGTTCGCGGTTTCTTCTCTTCTTTGTACCCTACAACAATGAACTTGAGCCACCACAACTTGTAAAGAATATTTATCTGTATGAATACTAAATAGCACTGTAAAAAATGTCCTTTTGTTTATTGCCCCTTATAATCTTCGTCAAGGGCTTCTAAAAGACTGCTATACTTATTTCAGAGGCATATTATAGACCTCGTAGCAAAGATTCCAGTGCCATTAAGGTATGTACATACACTATTATGGACCACTTACCTCCAGATCCATAGAAAACATATCCCCTTGCTGTATATTATACAGAAATTTCAAGAAAAAACTCCAAAATAACAAAAAACTTTCCCATCCCCCACTTGCATAGAGGATTGATTCTAGATTTATGAGTTTTAGAATCACACTTCTCTCAAGAACATCCCATCTGTAATCACATCTGGTGACTTTACTCTCAGAGGATAGAAGCAGAAGAATTGCAGCAGCAAAAGTAACACCTAAATCCCAGGAAATCATAGGCTTTCCTGTCTATAGACCTCTTTAACTGCACAAGCTCAACTCTCAGACTTCAGCAAACTCCCAGAAGACTGGATTTGGTGCATCTGTGTTACTGACACTTGGGTTTATTTACTTTCTCCTAGTATTTGCCAATATAATTTATAAAGTTTATTTATAAAGTTCATTTTTTATGTCTTAATTCATATATTTAAAAATTTTGGGAAATACACTCCTTAATCTAAAAGGAAAAAATAATGCTATAGCCATATATAAGCATGCATCAATGTCCTTCTCTCTCAGAACAGTACATTCCAAAAAAAAAAATGGCATCTGCATACTCTGATTTAAAAAATACAGTATGTGTTTATAAGACAAATATATTTCAGAACAGAGATATGATTCACCACAAAAATGATCAAGAAAATAAGACAGCAGAACAGATGAGCTATAAAACATCACCTTTTCTGAAGAAAGACTAAGACACTGAAACAAGGCAAAAGGAGGAGAAAAAGTTAATTACTCAAATGCTTGCAATAAATAATAAGTAATATTTCAAGCATATGAAGAACAAGAATTCAGCAAATGAGAACCTAGTGTTTAGTAGAGACAGGAAACATAATTTATTATAGAACATTCAGTTGACAGAAAGATTAATAATTTTCCCCACTGTTCACTAGGAGGATGAACAGATGAAGAGATCATACCAGAAACCATTATATTATTGCTGAAGGGAGGAGGAAGATATACTGGTGTTAAGAATGCATGTTGTAAGAATGATTTTTCTCCAGATCTGTGGTGGCTTTTTCAGAAAGCCATAAAAATGGTAGAAGACATATATAAGTGCATGGGAGGACATGCAACTGCATTAGTGCTCACTTGAACTCAGAAAAATTTATGCCATCTTTAAAATGTCAACTTATGAATACGTTGGAGAGTAATGCTTCTTAACTGTAAACACAGCTTTTCCTCCATGTATTCAGAATTTCATCTATGTCTGTATACTTTGTCTATGCCAATTTTCCTGTCCTGTTAAGCATTAGTTTCTGTAAATATTATAAACATATCTTGTCAGTGGGTAGTAGAAATAAAAGAAAAAAACCTCTTCTATTTTGTCAAATGTCAAAAGAGTTTTAGTAATTAAATGTCATTAAATGATTGTTTAGATGTTAGCATTTTGTAAGGAAGAAAGATACAAGGACTGAAGTAGGCATACATTTAAATTCTTCCCTTTTTTTTTTTTTTAATTTGGCCCTAGAAGTGCTAGAGTACCTCAAGTATGTAGACTATCTTCATATACTGACTTTTAGACATATACTGTATTTGTTGTATTTCTTGTGTATAATATGAACATTCTGAATTTCTGCAGACACTCCAGTAATGTTTGTTTTTCTAGAATCTTATTTAAAGTGACTGGAATGCTTTTAGAAAACACACATTTTGGTTAGGTAGGAATTTAAGTGTGAAAGAGATCATGATCAGGTACTTGAAAGTTTATCTCAGATCTTATTCTCAGGGGTACATACACAGCTGCTCACACTGAATATACATATCAAGCAGGTGCCCACAGAAATTCTAATATAAGTATTCCAATACTTGGAAAATTTAGCAATAAACCATAATGGTGCACTGATAATTATTTGTAGAAATTTCACAAATAGATGAACGCAGATTATTGTGAACTGACTTCTTGCCTTTCTTTGAAAAAAAGTATTGCACAAACCCCTTAAATATGTGATGGAGGTATAAAAAAATACATTGAAATAATTGCAGACAAATAATTAAGCAGATTATGATTGTAAGAAATAGTGCAGAAGCTGAAGCCTCTTTTAGACTGGTACAATACAGTAGCAATAGAAACACTCATTCACCATCTACTGTGTCAATTGCAAACTTCCATTAATGTCAGTGGTGCAAAACAAAACTCCTGAAGCTTAAACACTTCAGTCAATACATTGCTGGTGATCTATTTGTGCAGATAGCAAACGAGCTTAGACGAGACGACCACTGAAAAGCCTTGTTATCACCTCTCATCTTTTTTACTCTATAAACCAATGTCATGTGAACAAAGAGTCAACCATAAACTGAAAAAAATTACGGAAAAAGGAACACACAAATCAATAAAAATGTAAGATGGCAATAAAAATCAAAATTGCTTAGAAAAGGAAAGGCTGGGGAGATATAGTAAATACCTTAAGCACATCAATAAAATGAAATGTATACTTCAAAATAAGAATGAGAATAAAATAAAATGTAAGATTAAAAACATATTTCAAAATACAGATTTGAAAACTAAAGGTAGTCCTGTATTTTCTGTCATGACCCTATAAATGGAATTGACTACATTTAATGCAACTTTAATCTCCACAAAATACATTCTGTTTTTTGTTTGAGGAGTGAGTTTGTTGTTTTTGTCTTGAGAAGATTGTTTTTTGTCTTGTATGTTTTTATTTGGTTTTGACATTTGGATTTCATTGCAAGAATTGTGTCTGTAAAAAGCTAACATCAAAAACAAAGAGATGATTTTCATTTACAGTTTCATACTGATAAAATCTGGGACTGTAGAAAAATAACAACACTACAAATCAAATTCTAGGCCCTGTGAAAGTCAACCTAAAATTTTGACTTCACTGTAATATTGCTATTTTTGTGGTAAAAGTGCAAGACCTGGTAAAAAACCTTGAAGAGTCTTCAAGGTTTTTAGTGATTAGTAAAGTACTCAGTTTAAAATTTCAAATCCTAAAAATAAGCCCGCAGATGGCTTAGGGCTGAAAATGTTGCTGTTGAGCATTTTATCCTGTCTCAATATTAACTGGGCTAGGAACAGGAGTCATTTGCACAGACTCGACCTTATTATTTTTAAAGTGTTAGTGAGAACTGGAGGAGGTTTGAGATTAAAATTGAGAGCTGTTCTACTGAAATATATAGAAATTGCTATAAAATGAATACAGATTAGCTACCTGTGATGTACATGAAAAAGAGAGACCATAACTAAAAATTTAAGGAAGATATAGTAAAGGACTTAAATAAAATATATTCTTAGATAGAATTTTAAAACAAACTTTCTTCCTAAAGAAAATATTTGGAAGAGCTTATTTACCAAGAAATCTATGAGGAAAATAAGTTAGGGACTTGACGAAAACAGAAGATGATGTCAGTGGCAAAACCTTTCTGCTGTACTTGGTGTTTTATAGTGGGAATAGCGACAGGAAGGCTTTTCCTTCACATAAGACAGATTGCCTTAGCAGAGGGGACCACTGGCTTTGATTAGGTTAAGGTATTGGGATGGGGTTTGGAAGAACTTGGAGTATTTCTGCAGCAGACAGCTAGGAAGTCAAGCAAGAACTTTCTAGTGCAACCAGAAATGCTGGATGGCTGCAACTGGTCTTACACTGAAGAGGTATTTCTGTGACCTGTCTGGTTTGTTTAAAACAAGGGGCACAGGCGTCTAACACATGCTCAGGACAGAGACAAACTGCCTTCAGACTTGACAGAGATCTTCTTAAACATCTTACACAACTTCTACGCTATCTATCGACACTATTTTGTTCTATGTAGTACTGAGCACTAGGAGCACTACATGTCATTTAGTCTATTCACAATGTATTAGTAAAGCCAGATATCTAACTGGAAAAGTTTTATAAATGTGTTATTAAGAAATATCCTTAGCTTGTGGTACAGTTTTCCTTAAAAGATAATGCACACCTTATAATTAGCAAGAAGATCCATGGCCAGTGGGGTTTATGTATTTCAGAAGAAATCTGTTTTCTTATCCTGCATCAGCAGATTTCATGCTACATAAAATCAGCAGAGATATGGTCACTTTCCAGAGAGAATGAGATCAAAATCAATTATAGGAACATAAAATGCATACATCTTGAAGACCACCATTCCATGACAAATTTTTGGTTTATTAGAAAACGTACAGTATAGATACTTTTTTGGAGAGAAACACTTTGCATAATCTGAGATGAAGACAGACTAAACAGCAAATTATGAAGGCCTCAGTCCAGAATGTCTACAAACCTCTGGCATTATGACACCTTCTGAAGGAAGAACATGTCTTCTCACCCATACATTTTTTATATAGATATATACATATACATACACATACATAAACACTCATATATATATGTTGACTTCAGCAGCAAGTCAAAATGGCATTTCTCTGACTAGATGTGCACATGTCCAATATAGTCACCCTAAGCTCTCTTTGCTGTCATTGAAAATCAGGTCAAGAGAATTGCCTAGGATGCAATTTATCTATCTTGAAGTAAATACTTATAGATTAATCATGTCTTACCACCTAACTTACTATAAAATGAGCTTACAGTGTTGTCATCTGCATGTAAATGTGTAAAGCTTGGTCAGAAAAATCCTTCTTGGTAGGAAATATTGAGACATCTCTTGATTCCTTAGCCTTGCAACTTCAGTAAAAGACTTTTTATGTCATGAATTTCTTGGGCTCTTTTGTCATCTTGGATTTTCTTTTAAGTAAACACTGGGCATGGATCACTTCTATTTATCAAGAGCACGTGAAAAGTTTTGCCACTTATATTCTTTCCTGGAAAGGTGAGGCGTATGGGAAAATAGATTACCATTTCTTATTGGAACATACTTTATTAGATGTGATTTGTTTCCCTCTTCTGTCACCTTAACCAGAGTGGCTGTAAAAAATGTTGCTGTTGTACATCCCAGTGAGTTGGATAGGACAAGATACCTTTGAGTGCTCTCCAATCACTGCAAGTGGAGATTTTGCCAGCCCTCAGAGCTTGCACAAATGATGTAGTGCTCTCCGCTCTGGGTATCAAAACCAGCCATCAGTCATGTAGCAGCCAAAATCTGAACCGGGTACTAGAGAAGAGGGAAAAGAGGACTGCAGCCATCCATAACACTTCCTGGTGGTAATTCTGATGGTAATGTATTTTAAAGTTGAAATGCCTTTGTCTTCACCTTCACAGGGTGTGCAAGTTTGAGTCCTAAAAGCTCTGTGTTGCAGACATATATATATACATCCTTTTGATTCAAGGAATTGATAATTCTGTGCAAAATATACACAATATTACTGATGGGTCTGCCCTTACTTAAAACAATATTTCACAGTAGAGATGCATGTTGGTTTGTTTTGGTCTTTTTTTTCAAGTCAGAAAGAATGTTTTATAGAATTTGATACTGAAGTGAGAACTTGATAGACTTGTGAAACCTATAAAATTAGGATATATATTTCTTTAAAATTAGGATAATATTTCCCCGGTTCTTGAAAGGACTCTAAAAATAATCAGTCAATAGTGTAAGGTGATAAGAAACTTTGGAACCCAATGAACATGTGGGTTCTATCCCTTAATTTTAGAGTATTGTTCATAAAATCAAGATTGTGCCTGTTAAGGTACTTTTTTTATTGCTTTATAAGAGTTTAATTTTGGCAAGCATTGCTTACCTGAGGAATAGTTTTTTATAGATTGTCCCTCTCTGATTATTAAGATCACAGTTTACTTTCAGCTGAGATGATTATTGAAAAAAGTTTGTTTAATTTCCTGCCTTCAAGCTGTCCACAAGGATTAAAAAAAAAAAAAA